>CAUYRT010004966.1:0-13200 GCA_963574885.1 Lepilemur ruficaudatus | reverse complement strand
TTAATCTTACAGCATAAACCTTGTGATCGAGGATTGTCTTCAAAATCTCTGGGCTGAAGGTGAATCTATTTCTTCTGTATTGAAACCCCCTGTTCCCCTCTTGCTGTTTTCCCTGTCTACAAAGCCATGGGTAGAACTATTAATAGTACCCCTCTAAGCAAAGCAAATGTATGCCCCGGAATCTAATGCACAAATACTCTTACCACATTTCTTCAGCGGCAAGTTCAGATTGCGGTTCACAAGAGACACCCTGAGTCTCCAAGCTCGCCCACACTCTTCCCTCTTCAGGTCCTTGGTGGACGGTGGGTGTTGGTGCCACGTTGTAGCCTTGGTTTGTCAGATGGTCCGGTGGGTTTAGCTGGCTCTCTCTCAGGTGGGATGTCTCTGGGGGGCTCCAGGATCCAACACAGGAAGTTCATGTCAACATGGATGCTTGCATGGATAAAACCTTCACTGTGCTGCCAATTCTCAGGGGCTGGACCGCACCATCTACGGCTAACTCACATGCCTCTCTTCTCACCCCCAAACACTATTTGGTAACTGTGTTTGTTTCCTGGGGTGTCATAACAAATTACCACAACTGAGTGTTTTAGAAAAACAGCAATGTGTCCTCTCCCAGTCCCAGAGCCCAGGAGTCTGAGACACAGGTGTCTCAGGGCCACACTCCCTCCACAGGCTCCAGGGGAAGCTCCTGCCTGCCTCTTCCAGCTCCTGGGGGCTCCAGGCGTCCCTGGGCTTGTGGCCGCTGCGTCCCTCCAGTCTCTGCCTCTGTCTCCACGTGGCTTCTCCTCTGCATCTGTGTCTCCTCTGCTGTCTCTCACGAGGACACCTGTCATCAGATCAGAGTCTATCCTGACGCACTATAACCTCATCTTAGCTAATTACATCTGCAAAGATGTTATTTCCGGAGGGAATGGGGCTGAAGGCCTCAGCATATCTATTGGGGTGACACAATTCAACCTGTAACAGGGACAGAGTCCTTAGCATCTCGAGGCCTGTCTCGGCATGACTCATCCGTCCAGTTTGGCTGCAGGCATGGTGCCCTGCCTCCAGGACAGGATCCGGCCCATCCACGTGGAAACAGAGGCCAGTTCTGATTAGGAAACAGCATGACAGGGTCTTCTCACTGGAAGAGTGGGAGCAGGGCAGGTGGTGGATTATGGCACACAGGGCTCCCAGGTAGAAGGTCAGGCTGAAAACACTCACAGGGCACAGAACCTCATTTCCCCCCCAAATTCCTCCATGAGGACACCCCAGTTGGATTTTACCCAAAGTGGATAAAAATGCCATTTGATGACCAGATTATGGGTGGGTCTCACCTTACTTTTCTGAACTAGGGGCTTCTGCTGACATATGTACCTAACGTTGCAAAATCTGTGGGACCTGCATTCATCATTGAACCAATATTACTGTCATTGAATTCAGTTCACCCCATTTCACCCTGTATAGCCTATTTTAATTCCTGGTTACCCTACAGATTGAAGGACGCTTTCATTTCTAATTGCCCAGCATAATCGATGCACACAACCCCCAGGTTTATAATACCTCAGTGCTGTTTTTATTGCAGAGATGTGGAAACAACCCAAGTGCCCGTCACTCCATGGGTGGATTAATAAAATGTGGTCTATGTACACCATGGAGTTCTACTCAGCCACAAAAAGCAATGGTGATCTAGCACCTCTTGTGTCATCCTGGATGGAGCTGGAGCCCATTCTACTAAGTGCAGTATCCCAAGAATGGAAAAACAAGCACCACATGGACTCACCAGCAAACTGGTATTAACTGATCAACACTTACGTGCACATATAGTAGTAACATTCACTGGAAATCAAGCAGCTGAGGGGAAGGAGGAGGAGATGGGTAAATTCATAGCTAATGGATGTGGTGTGAGCTGTCTGGGGGATGGACACACTTGTAGCTCTGACTCCAGCGGTGCAAAGGCAATCTGTGTTACCTAAACGTTTGCACCCCTGTAATATTCTGAAATAAAATATGAAGAAATAAAGAAAGAAATGCATAACTAATTACTTTTAAATATGTGCATTGCAATTGACCAGTTAGTTCTGATGCGTATATTTAAAAATCATACTGAGTTCTTACTACATTTGGGAGTTGTGTGATTATACAGCCTATGGGTATGAGACACGTGGGCTTAAAATAACATTCCAAACTCCCTTTCTATCACACAGGTACTGCGTGGTTCAAATGGCGTTTGGATCGCACTTTGATTTCTGAGAGATCATTCAGAGGAATCCTTCCGGGGTGTGTTTTCCATCACACACACACACACACACACACACACACACACACACGCTCTGTAGTGATTTAAACAGAGAACTGAAAGCAAACTGGTATTTGCAAGCGTGCAGGGTTTCATCCAAGGTCAGAAGTGCAAACAGGAAGGACATCTTAGACCGAAAGCTTGCACTTTCTGTCTAGGGTGTGAGTGGTTGCACCACACACACGGCCCCCTTTCATCCCAGGCGGGGAGAGAGTCCCAAGAAATAGCTTGCCAACTTCCAGACACCCCCATCCTCCTCCTCCTCCTCCTCCTCCTCCTCCTGGAGTGAGCTCCAGAGATCCTTTTCCTCCCTCTCCCCCTACAGAGCACCGGGCACAGTCACATTCTAATTCAAATTACATAACAAAGACCAGTTGAATTCCCCTTGGCAAAACGGGGCTTGGCTTATTTTTTTCCCTGCTCTTCAGGCTGTTGGGACCCCAGGGGGGGGCTGCACAGGAGCGTCCGGAGAGCTACATACAGCCTGGTGTGTGCAGTGACAAGACCAGAATGCAATCAAACGCTCGTGCACGGGAGCTGGGGTGGGGGGGGTGTCTTTGCAGATAACAGGTGGACCGTCCGTCCCCGAGTCTTACGTGTTGCACGTGCAAGCTGTCCTTTCTAAATCACAATCGTCACATGCACGACCATAAAGCCACCGTGCATGCTTAGCGAAGGAAACTGATTCCCCTCCCTGCTCCCTGAGAACGAGGGCGGAGCCTGTTGGTTATTGCAAGCGTTTTTTTTTTTTTTTAATTTTTTCCTTCCTTCATCCTCCCCTTTAATCCCAGTCCCGGCTCGTGGAGCTTCAAATTGAAATATCCTGAACAGATGTAAAAACACATGTGAGCCTCTGCGAGCAAGCTGCGTGCGCCTTTGTTTCATCCGCTGCTGCCGTGGACGTAAAGGGGAACTTTTTAAAATTTCATCGCCATTCAAAAGGATAATTAATACGTACCCCCAGGCTTTGATTATGCTGCGCGCAGCGTGTACCGCGGCTGCAGAGATAATGAGGGCCCGCCGCGCGGTTTTGAATAGGCACCGAGAAGGCTCGGCCTCCTCAAGAAATTGAGGATGCTGCCGGGCGGTACCGTGTAGGTGGCTTAATCTAATTTTAATTTGTAACACAATACAACAGATAAGATCGTTTGTTTGTAACCGGCACGGGCATTTTGTTTACACGGAACCCCAGTCACCGTTCAGCAGATGGTCCTTTTAAAGGCTTAATTGAAGTTCTCTGATCGAAGCCCTTTCCTCTACGCTCTATGATGGAGGGGAAGATCACACACACGCCACACGCACGCACAGACACACACGCACACACACGGGCATGCATGCACGCCCATACCCAAATGCACCTCATTTCCCCGGACCCACGGGGGTGGGGGGGGGCTCTGCAGCTCTCACGGCGGGGTGTCCCCATGTCATCATCCCCCTTCCTGGGGCAGGTCGGTCTGCCGGAGACCCGCCCGCCTGCGGCCCTCACCCCGGTGCTGTTCTCTGGGACAAGCCTGCAGCCGCCCAGCCAGGGGCAGGGAAGACAGCCCTCCGGAAATGTTTCAATATGCATTTTCTCCGAGGACACCTGGAGTCAGGTTTATGTCCCACAAGAGGAAATAGAGACTTTTTGCCGTTGTTCTTTTCTGAACGGACCACTCACAATGCACGCGTGAGCTCCAGGGTGCTGGGTGTCCGTTGCTCCCCTGAAAAAGAAGACTTTGCCTCCAATGTCACAGAAGATCTTGCAGGTCCTCAGTTTCCCCTCCTTGTGTGGATAACCGAGGCAGAGAGGGCAGCTCCCAGGAAGCCCAGACACCCGGGACCTCCTCAGCGCTTCCTGAAGCTGGCGGTCACCAGCCGATACCTGGAATAAACCAGCCCCAGCCGCGATACCCTGCCAAGATTCGACCCAACGCCCACAATCCTGGGTTTCCTCTTTTGTAAACTGAGTCTGGCATCCCCTAGCTCATGGGGTGAAAACGAGGATGAGATGAGGAAACAGTCTCGGCCCCGCCTGGCCCACAACTGGTGTCCAACCGGCCTCTCAGCCCCGCCTGGCACACGGCCGGTGTTTAATAATTAATGGTCCCGGTACAAGGAGGATGAAGGCCGTGGTTCTAAAGAGAAACAGGAGAGGAATCCCTGAATCCTCTCAATCCAAGAGAAACTTCTTCCCTGGTCCTCGCTGTCATTCCTGCTTCAAATTGGTACCGGGTTACCCCAGTTCCAAATGAATTCAAACAACCCAACGCATGGCATCCCAGCAAGCCGAAGGGCACCCCCAAATATTCCGGTTAAAGCGACACCTTCATTATATGATAACCGCGGGGCACACAGAAGGCAGGAGGAGAACCCGGTGCTTCAGTTCATTGCAAGGGACATCCTCTCTGGGCTGTCAAACAAAGCGCTCCGGGGAGGTCTGCAAGTCACGCTGCCGCTGATGCTCCTCGCAGGAGAGAAACCTGCGCTCGGACAAAATCCGATGGCAGCCCCAATCTGTAACACACACGTGAACACGGCCCGGCGCCCTCAGAAGCTTGCTCGCGCATGGATCGAATAAAAGGACACGTTTTCCGCAGCCTCCTTAGGGGCACGGTTTGGAAACAGCTGGGCTCGTGGCTGCTCACTTTTTTTTTTTTTTTAATTGCAGCATTCTAAGATTCACAGCTTAACCGCTCATGCAAACAGACGCTGAACGGGACGCCTTCGGACATTGTTTCGAAAGCTTGCGTCCACTCATTTAGTCAACAGCTTCAACCTTGTTTGCTCAACAAACCGCAGAAGCAAAACGTTACCGACGCCTTAATTTGGGCAGACCCGACGCCCCGTGCTGACTCAGCAGGCGAGAAGCAGTGTCCAGCCGCACGCAGTGGGAGGAGGGATGCTTCTAGAAACAGCCCGCTAAGGATGCTGAGTGTAGAGAGGCCACCGCTCCCCGGGTGGCAAACAAGGAGAACAGCCATGCCCCCACCTGGCGTTGCTTTTTCTGGAAACACCCCGCAAACAAACAGCTTCTCGGAGGTCACTCAGCTTTAAAAAATTGTCCTTCTCGGAGAATCACGGCCTCCCAGTCCAGGGAAGAATCCCAGAGACAGAGGCATCTTAGGAAAGATGAAGGCAGCCCAGAGGGCCTTCTTCAATGTCCCAGAGTGGGACAGGCACAGGTGAATGTTCACCGTGAACACCTGCTTCAAATTGCGTCTCCTTCTTCCTCCACGACCCATCCAGGGACTCCAGGCAACGGCTCTGTCTCCGGTGACGTTGTTTCCCCTCTAAACCGACATCTGGCTGTCGTAACCCTCCGTATCTCAGAACATGACCTCGTTTGAAAATAGGGTCATGGCAGACGTAATTATTATTATTTTTTGGAATATTTATTTTCTCCTAGATGTAGTCCTAGGTCCAAAAATATTTCTGTGTCTCTTTTTCCCCATGCGCTTTAGGACTAGAACACTTTCCGATCATTCTAGAAAAGCACTTCCAAAAGTTTCACGGTAGCCAAGCAGTTTATCTATTGATACAGTGTAGCTATGTCCCTAACACGGAACAATTCGTCGTATACCGCTGTGATGGGCAGCTTGATACATTTGAACTACTTTTTATTACCGTTGATATTATCCGCTTCTTTGGGAATTTTTTTTAGGGGGATTGTCAGAAAGCATGCCATCCAGATACAAAGCAAATATCCTTATCCACGTATTCTAACGGCCGAAGTCAGGCCACTTCACCCGCTTGACTAAAGTACAGCCATGTTGCTTAAATGTACCTTGCAGATGGAGAAACAAAGTAATTAACTCACGTAAACCTGCTTGCTTAAAGACTGTAATTGACGGAGACTCGGGCGGGAGGTTAAAGTCCATTTTAGGGCCAAGGGAAGAATGGTGTTTGCTCGCTGGCGGCATTGATGACTATCTTCACTTCTGTCGATATAGTAAAATGGGTGAGGAATTAAAATTAGCGACCTAAGGCGGGTCCCAGGTCACCTGGTGGGGAATTGATGTTCTAACACAGCTGCATGCAGTTAAACTTTACAATGCTTATTCAGGCAGCAGGGGAATGTACTTTGTAAGACGATTTGTTCAAGATATAGGGAAAAATGTACTCTCTTTGATTGTAACTGATGCTATCTCCTTTTATGACTTTGCTTGCTTTTTGTTGTTTGTTAAATATAATTAAATCAGAAAACACCGGGAGGTCGTCAGTTGACTCAACCTACCCGAGAGATGAAATTGTTAACCAAGATCTTCCAAAGTGTCCTGAAATATATGCTTCCCTAGTGGTGAAGGGTACATAAACCATGTATTACTAATGTTCAAAGACACACTCTGGACCTGGTTTTGGCTAGGCCAGAGAGTGTGCCGCTGGCCAGCTATAAAAGACTTAGCAATTTAAATTCCAGTCTGAACCCTGTGGTCATTTCGTGCGCTCCGGTCCGTAACAGTATCTCACTGTTGTGTAATAAGCAACGTGCAACCAAACACAAACAAGCAACAAAAAAAAAAAAACAAAAAAAAAAACAAGAAATCTCCTAAATCGACAGTTTGGACGGGGCTGGGCAGGAGATGTTCATGGTGACCACAAGGTAAGTAATCTTCGTCAGAATGCGTGAGCATCGACTGGGTCCCTGCAGAAGTCCACGCTTGTCTTATGGAAAGTCACAAATCGAATTACACAGAGGTTTCCCACAATGGTACACTTCATATGTGCTCAGGAAATGCCATCTGCATTTACATATGGACTAAAATCCGAACACCTTGCAGGGGAGACCGGCAGGTGCGGAAGGTCTCACGTGGAGGTCAGAGCTGACTCTGACGCATCACCTTCAATCTTTCTAAGGTTGCGACCAAGGATCTTATAGACTAGCTTCGATTTGGTCTTGGACCATAAGGAACTTATGAATTTGAGAACAGTTTTCCAATCAGGATGGGAATGAGAAACAGTTTGATTCTGCAACCCAGGAAGCCGACGTAATGGTTAATAGTTAAAGGTGAGGTCGTGCTGAGATGGGGTGAGCCCCTAATCTAACACGACCTGTGTCCTTATGGTAAGAGGGAGGCATCAGACATCGGGAGAAAGGCCCGGGTCCCATCCCTCCCTGCAGCCTTCGGAGGGAGCGGGGGTGGCCCTGCCAACACCCTGCTCTCAGATTTCCAGCCCCGAGAACTGCAAGAGAGTAAAAATTTCTGCTGTGGAATCCACTCCGTTTGGTTAACGGTATTCCTGAGAATCTAACACACGTCCCCATGACTCACGAGGGGGAGAACCTGCTAAATTCCGATTGCTAGACCCAGAGGGCTCTTGGGTCTCCGCCTTTCGGTGTTTGCACAGAGCAGCCTCGGCGGGAGCCCCTGGAGGTCCACATGGACACACTCACGGCCTTCCTGTTCAGCGCTGCCACCCCGGAAGGCTGGCGGTGTCTGGAACCACCGCCCTTTCCAGGAGGAGGGCCTGGTGGCTTCATGTCCCGGTCTGGGTGGATCACAGGTAACTTGTAAAAACGGCACAGTCTCACGCTAAGAGTTCCTCTGTCGTCTCAACTTTAGCCATTCTGGTGGGGAGTAAATGGGAGAAACATAAATGTCCCTCTACACCTCCGTTTTTATCTCAGGTTCAGCGCAGCGTGGGCAGCCGTGTAGAAATACGACGGGACAAAAGGGCCTGATCTGATGCTGACGGACTGAGTGGGAACCCAGCGAGGCCTGTCTGTCCAGACTCTTCTTGGGCTCTCTGAGCAGCGTCCTTCCTTCTGGGTGTGGGGCGGGACCCTCTCTGGAGTGGGGGTCTCGTGACCTACAGTCAGACGAGGCAGTCAGAGAATTTCCTCATGGCCAGTGTCGCACAGAAAGGTGGAGGGAAAGTTGGAGTCGTACTTTTAGGGTTTCTGGCTGGATTTGGGGAAAAGGGGTTCTGGTTTCTATGACCCACCTTGGACAGGAGGGATTCTAGTTTCCATGGCTACCTCGGGGGAGGATAGGACAGAGACAGGAGGGCAGGAGAAGGTCTGAGGACTTCATGTTGGGGTTGCTGAATTCTGAGCCCTAAAACATATCCTCTTCCAGTTGTGATAGACAATTTCGCTCTCTGAATAGAGTCTGTTCCTGAATAGATACATGAAGTCTCAGCTGTCACATTTATCACTCTTTTCTTTTAGGAAAAGTGCTGTCTGTATCGTGTTGAAGACATAAAGCGGCTTAATGTCCTTTGACTTGTTCTCAGTCTGACCAGCAGGGGGGATTTCTGATCGCCATTTGTCTACCAGAATCTGTAGACTTCGCTTCTGGTTCAGAGAATGTTTTTAAACATTCTAGGACGGCTGTCTGTGGACTCTCAGGTATTGAGTAAACCAAGCCCCTCCAAGAAGAGAAGGTCAGTTAATGGGATCTTAGCAAAACCCTGGTGAGAACAGGGGCGTTTCAATTTTGTATCCCAGGAACACAAGGGATAGAAAGAGATGGAGTGCAATCACGCATCAGAAAAGAAGTTAGTCCCTGCGTATTATTTTATATGTGTCTTTACTACCTGTGTGGACCTACGGACCTGCCAGTGACCCCAAACTGGGTTCTTACCAAGACAGAGGGCTTCCTGGGGCAAGGATTAGCCTCATCATCCTCCTGACTCTGAGTCTCTGACAACTATTATCCCAGTCTCTGTGTCCCTTGTAGACCCGTCATTCAGCTCCCACTTATAAGTGAGAACAGGTGGTGTTTGTTTTTCCGTTCCTGAGATACCTCACTTAGGATAATTCTTCCAGTTCCATCCAACTTGCTGCAAAAGACATTATTTCGTTCTTTTTTTCCCCTCAGGGCTGAGCAGTGTTCTCTGTTGTCTATGTGCCATAATTTCTTTATCCACTTATCCCCTGACGGGCACTGGGGTTGATTCCCTATCTTTGCAACTATGAGTCGCTCAGACACTTTTGAGTTCCTTGTGTCTTGCACAGAGATGGGACCAGTCAGAACATGGTACAGGGATAAGAAAGGAACCTCCTTTCCTATGGAGGCTTCCGGGAGTGACTTTCTCTTTGTCACTCCTTGCAGTCTTCCTTGTCAACCTCACCGCACCTGTACCGATTTGCTTGTTTGAGCGAATGCCCGCATCGGCTACTTTCCCGTGAGCCCCTCAGGGGGAGGAATGCTTTTGCGTGGCTCATACGTGTCTCCCGGAATACAGCGGGTGCTCCGTTAGCACTGGAATGAATGAAGGAGTGAATAAGTGAATGGCGGCTCTCGTGGAGCTTCTTGACAGATGTCGATTGCCTAACCGGATACACAGACAGCTGTCTGCCTCTGACTCCCAGATGTCCCTAATCCAATTCTTATGCATGCAAAAACAATAAAATAATCAAAGACTTCTTAGTCATTGCTAACACAGGAAACCAGTCACACCCAAACACACACCTCCCTACGTGGACATGTGGATGAGTGAATGATGCTATGACCCCACAACCCACACACACACAAATGCACACAAGCACCAAGGGATGGATGGTGAAGGGGCGTGACACCCACAACCACACACAGGCAAATGTACTCCCAGATGAGCAGGTGAATGACCAACACACACACCACACATCACACCTCTCTCTGTCCCCTCCTCCCTCTCTCTCTCGGCCTCTCGGCCCCCAGCTGGGGGGATCTGAAGAGTCCGTAACTGTAACCTGAACAGCAGTCAAGGTTTGTCTCCTAGGTCCAGCCTCAGAGACAGGCAGGTGTATGTTAACAACTCAGTGTGGGGGCTTTGAAAGCGAAACCCGGGAGACACCTGGGCACCTGCACACCCACCACCTAAACCCTGACCCTGAGCCACTGGGACATCCTGGAAACATCCCAGTGGTGTGCGTGGCAACTCCAACCTCTAGCGCAGGCCACTGGAGCAATGTTTTTGTTATTTTAATTGGGATATTTACTTACGGATTTTACAAGAACCCAAACCGACGTAACCCATGCCCCCTCCTTTCGGGAGGGAGACTGGCTCTTTTATCTGTGCGTTTTGTGAGCAGACTCTGGAGTATGTCTGCTGTCATCCTTCCTTTCAGAGAGGCTTTGGGTTATCCCGCGTAAATTCATCTACCCCGTTTCAAAGCCTCTTGGGGTTTTACTGGCCGGTGTGGGGCAGCGGCACTGTGCACTTTTTAAGGAATCTGGTCCCAACGTATCACGTTTTCAAATCGTCAGAATGTTTCCTGGAAATACTACTTTTGTCTGTAGGCTACGGGGAAAGAATTGCAAATTACTTGTGCAATACAGGCGCATGTATGTCTATATTTAGACACATACTGATGTCTATGCATATCCGTGCACGGCTGTATCTAAGTACACTCCGTGTCTGTATCTGCGACTGTACCTGCGTCTACGTCTATGCATATCTATGTAAATGTGCCTCGATATATCAATCTATACCGATACCTATGTGCATGCCTATACCTGCATCTCTGTGCCTATGTGTAGCCATGTCTAAGTATTCTCTGTAGCTCTCTCTGTATTTATACCTAGACATACACTTATAATGTCTATATCTACCTATACGGACATGTACCTACACCTATATCCACAACCACACCTGTATGCACACCTATACCTGTACCTGTATGTATACCTGTGTCTATGCGTCTACCCACCCATCTCTATCTCTGTGTGCCTCTCTGTGTATGCCTACACTGATACACATTCGCATGCCCCTACCTTCATCTATTTATGAGCGAGGGCACACTGCATACCTGCTCTAGATAGCACAGCGGGACGTGGCCAGAGGTCGCTTGGCACACGCAAAGAGTGGAAGGAAATGCACATTTATTCACAGCACTTACCTCACTTACTGCCCTCGAGGTCCATTCCTGTTGCTGCTGACGACAGGATTTCCCCATGTTTAAAGGCTGAGTAGCATTCCGTTGCGCACACGTACCACACTTTCTGTATGCACTCAGCTTAGGTCAGCTGCACGTCTTGGCTGTTGTGAATCCAGCACTGGGTCGCGGAGCTCAGATTTGCATTCTCCAGGAGCCTTCTGTTTGCATCTCAGTGACCAGTGGCACCCCCTCCCGCCCCCACCAAAACTAACACTCCACGGGTGGAGAGACACGCGGTTATTGTATGCACTGCCCACTCCCACAAATGAAACAGACAGTTGATGATCGATTAAGCCGTGAGATGCCTTCCGTGGTTAGTGAACACACGCAAGAATGCACATCTCGTGAGATGTGGAAAAAACGTACAGTTTTTACAGTTGGTGAGAAATGTACACGATCTCTACAGGTAGATATAAGAAAACAGTGTGTCCCCCGAGGAGGGCCCACGGGGACGATGTCCTCTCCATAAACCACCGTGACGTGAGCTCCTACAGGAAAAACGGTTCCCGTTTCAATGACTTGCCCGTTTCTCAGAACCTCTGCGCGGCCGGCACCCGTGGGCACGCGGCCACCCCAGAGGATCCCGGAAACCTCAACGCGAGGTGGATGGCGGTTGGTGCTAAGGTCGCTGTACAATCGCACCTTGTCATTTGAGGCAAAATTGGTGATAATGAACAGAACACACTTAATTTCAGCCACACCGGAGGCCTGGAGGTTGCACCCTGCGGCAATTTTTCAGGACTTTGCATTATATAAAAATACGAGAAAAGTTGATGGGCATAACCCCTGTGTCCACTTTGCGGTGAAAAAAAAATGTAATTTACTTTCTGTAAGGTGAAATGGGCTAGTGTTATTTTTTATGTGGTATTTACTTGGGCTCATGCAATAAATAAGCTAGGTTAAGAAGTTAATTGCAGGACACGTTTAATTACACCTGGATGCTAATTCGGAGCTGGGGTCATTTATATGAAGCCCATTTTCTGCTCACTCCTTAAAAATTCTCATGTCCCCTGTTGTTCTGAGAGGGTCGCAGGTCAAAGGACTGAGCGGGCCCAGGATGAGGCTGTGACACTTGCCTGTGAGGATGCATTTCAGAGCCAGGTAGCTGGGTCCAGGTGAGCACCGGAGACCATGGCCTGCTCCACCCACCCCAGGTGAGCGGACAGACCATGTGTATATAATATATGTGTGTATGTTTGTATAACATATAAAACATCCTCCTTGTATGCATTATATATGCATGTACAGCATACATGTATAACTCCCTGTACATACCTGTACATATATGTGCTATCCATCTGTATATGTATATTGTACATATACACCCCTGTCTTTATACCTATAGGCACACATATACATGTAACATGTTTATACACATATGCCTTAAATAAATATATGTAATACATTCACATGTGACACATTCTGTACAAATAACCTATTATATACACCTGTCTTCTCTCATGTTAGACACACGTGCAAATGCATGTTATACATGTAGACTAAATATCAAAATACTCTATACATACATATACACATACAGCACACACACGTTTCCTCCAACCATCCACATGTCCACAGAGCCATCGTGTTCTGTCTGAGAGACTAAACCAGCTGTGTCTTGTGGTTGGTCTCACCTGCTTCCTGCAAACAAAACAGCAGCCCCCTCCTCCTCCTCTTCCTGCTCCTCCTCCTGTCCCCTCCGGGCCCCGTGTGGCTTCTCCCTCCTCCCTCCCTCCCTCTTCCACCCTGCCCTGTGCCCTCCTCAGACCGAACCCAGGGCCACGGCCCCGAGCGCCGCTGCCAGCCCCGCCCCTCCGTGCAGCCAAGAGGAGCTCATGGGGGTCTCTGAGCCGCCCTGCCCGGCTGGGCTGGGGCCCGCCAGCTGCGGAGACCCCGCCACGGGCAGAAATTGTGGCGGACACCTGCGGACGAGCTCACTCCCCGTGGCCGCCCAGACCCTGGAGCAGCTTCTAGGCAAATTGTGTCCCCACACCCACGCTGGCCACTCACCAACCAACTGCTGGCTCCCGTCATGGGAGACGCATTTCCTTAGGGGGAAGGTTGGTGTGTGTGT
>CAUYRT010004964.1:0-17225 GCA_963574885.1 Lepilemur ruficaudatus | reverse complement strand
AAAAAATTAACCTGGCATGGTGGCACATGCCTGTAGTCCCAGCTACTCGGGAGGCTGAGGCAGAAGGATTGCTTGAGCCCAGGAGTTTGAGGTTGCTGTGAGCTAGGCTGACGCCACGGCACTCTAGCCTGGGCAACAGAGCAAGACTCTGTCTCAAAAAAAAAAAAAGTTAAAGACTTTTCACTGACTCATACCATAAAATAATTAGGATGAAGTCTGATTTTAGACTTACATCTAAAAGGTATCTTTTCAAACTTTCATATCCTTTTGGAGGGTTATTGATATTTGGAAAGTCATCTGGCCCATAAAGCTTGATTCTCGCAGACTTTTGGACTGATCGTTCCTTGTAACCATCACAAGTATATGAATAAAGCTAGGAATGGGACATTGTGGCTTCTCAGTCCTCCTTTCGAAGACTGTTTAACTCCATCGCTGGTAGGTCAGATTAAAGGAATTACTTGCTTTTCTGTTTATAAATAGTGTCTGCAAAGGACACAGCACAACAGGGTTAGCAACTGTGTCTTTTTTTTTTTAATCACACTTAAACTCTTTACTCTCTCATTTGGTTACGTATATTCAGACTCTCCAGGGTACTAGAGACAAAAGTCCTCAAGCCACCGTCATGGACACTTCTGTGCCTCCTGATCTGGGGGATCTCAGAAAGACACCGGTCCCTTAGCCCTCCCTGCCGCCACTGTCACCAATGGGCAAGGATTCCAGACCCCCGGTGTGCCTTCCCTGTCTCAGACATGCACTCACCCGGTGGCAGTTTTGATTGAGAACTGGAAACTTAGAGATTTGAACTCTCGATCATCTGTTGTTAAGGTTCTCTGATAACTGTTCTTGATGGAAAATTATTCAGTTCTCCAAGTAATTTGGATTATTTGGCAATTATTTTAAACATTCTCCCTTTCACTAATCTCATACCTTTCACTAATCTCAGTACATTTCTGTGACCATCTGTCGTGATCAAATCCCTCTCCCCACCCACCCTCTAGAAACACACTCCAAATAGTCCAAGTATCCAAAATAACTGCAGAGTTAGGAGTTTTCTGAAAATATTCTCTTTTAACCTTTTTGTCCTCTCCCATTCTCCTTCTCCCAGCATAGGCAACCATTTCAGTGTGTTTGGTATGGATTTTTTTGCGTATGTCTCCATAAAACATTATTGGAGGGTTTTTTGCATGTATTTTTCTTTTATGTTTTTGATTATTATAAATATATATTCATAGTTTTTAAGATGGTATAGAAGGATACGCATTAGACGGTTGCCCTCCCTAGTTGCACAAATTCCCTGGCCAATGTAACTATTGTATTCATAGGTATTTTTCAGGTATTGGCTACATATACACATGTAGTTGAAATACACAGATATTTTAGTATATTCTCACATACCATCCACATTATAGTATACATGTTTCTTCTGCTTGCATTAACCTTTTTCTTTAATTTTTAAGTTGATATAATTATAGATTCCTAGGAGGTTGCAAAAATGTACCAGGAAATCCTAGGATATTTACTGGGAGGGAACTGGAGATTCCTTCACCCAGTTTCCCTCAATGGTAACGACATCCTGCATAATCATAGTACAGTATCAAAACCGGGAAATTGACATGAGCTGTTCGTTCAGTATGCGTGCTTTATTAGCGTGTGGTGTGGAATAGGAAGTAACTCGTGTGCAAAGGTCCGGAGTTAATCTGGGGTTGAGAAATAACCCTGCACTTTGACCCCCACCTATTGCGGTGACAGCTCCCAGGCTGTGGGTTATGAGCGTTCACTGCCGACCAGTTCATCCCCTGCCCCTTGTCCACTTCCCAGACGCCCTTGCACCTGGCAGTGATCACGAAGCAGGAAGAAGTGGTGGAGGATTTGCTGAGGGCCGGGGCCGACCTGAGCCTTCTGGACCGCTTGGGTAACTCTGTCTTGCACCTAGCTGCCAAGGAAGGCCACGACAAAGTTCTCAGCATCTTACTCAAGCACCAAAAGGCAGCACAACTTATCGACCACCCCAATGGGGAAGGTAAGAGGCAATCACATGTCGTTGGTATAACCTTCTCCATCTACTTCCTAAATAACTACTAGGCATTTGATAACGTGTGTTATTGAAAAGTGTGTTATTGGATGTGCCCCCCAAAGTGCTTTCCTTCGTCTGCTGGAGTTCATCATCTCTTGTGGGTGTTTCTGTTGCTCCCCATAGCGAGCTAATAGTTAGTTAGGAGGAGGATAAAGCAGAGGCCTGAGCAAACACTCAGGCCTCTGTGTAGAGGCCTGAAGTGTGTAGAGCATCATTTGTTTGAAGAATGCTTATTTACCCTTAGAGTCTTCTGAGAACATAATCGGAGACTGTGGGTTTTAAAGGCAGAAAAACAGACTTACAGTGGCTTTAAAGCGTGTCTTGTGTGGAGACTCAGCACTAGAAGTGCTGGATCCTGACAGCTTCCCTCCCTGTGATCCATGTTTTTTACCATTTCCTTCAGCTTCCCCAGGGGCCATCTGTGAGCAGCCTTCCCCCGTGACTGTCCCTGTGCTTGGGCCGTAGGTCTGAGCGCCATCCACCTAGCCATGGTGAGCAACAGCCTGCCCTGTCTGCTGCTGCTGCTGGCCGCCGGGGCTGACGTCAACGCTCAGGAGCAGAAGTCTGGGCGCACGGCGCTGCACCTGGCCGTGGAGCACGACAACATCTCCTTGGCTGGCTGCCTGCTTCTGGAGGTGAAGGACGCACCTGTTTGCCTTTGCATTAAATCCCCAAGGAGGGTTTAGGGAAATCTTCCCAAAGCGTGAAGTCAGTAACAGCCCTTCCCCCTACAGTCAGCTCTTCGCAAGGCCTCAGACAGCACCATCAGGCGCTCCTCCCGCCCCTTCACCCTGCACCTCTAACTGGGGATTTCTCCAGTGACAGAGCCGGCCCAAGTAGCAACACAGCTAGTGATATGCCCTGAGGGGCCATGCAGACAGCAGGGGGTGGGAACAGAAGGACAAGAGAACCTCCCACTAACCCTTTCCTCTGGGGGCCGGATTTTAGGGTGATGCCCACGTGGACAGTACCACCTATGATGGAACCACGCCCCTGCATATAGCGGCTGGGAGAGGGTCCACCAGGCTGGCAGCTCTTCTCAAAGCAGCAGGTAAGGTGGCCTGGGGTGACGGATGGAAAAACACCATCAGGAATGCAAACCCAGCTTCAGCAGAGCAGCCCTGTGGCCTTCTTTGAGCAGCAGACCTGCTGGAAAGCAGGGATCAATAAGGATTACCTGGCAGATCACATTTTAAGTGCTGCAAAGGCGCTGTTTAGACTTGTAATCCTGGGCTTCGCTCTGATAGTCATGTCAGTTTTTACTCTCTGATTCATCTGTTTGTTTTGGGTTTCGCCTGTTTAGCTTGACTCCCATGACAAGGGATCTTCTTAGAGTTTAATTCCTTACAGAATTAAGGTACAGTGGTACCATTCTCAGATCACATCAGAAGTCCCCAGAAGAAAAAGATTATTTATTTTTCTTTTTTAAGAGACAGGGTGTTGCTCTGTTGCCCAGGCTGGAGTGCAGTGGCCTAATCATAGCTCACCGCAGCCTCCAACTCCTGGGCTCAGATGACCCTCCTGCCTCAGCCCCCCAAGTAGCTGGAACTACTTGGTTAATTTTTGTTGTTGTTACTTTTTGAAGAGACAGGGTCTTGCTATGTTGCCCAGGCTGGTCTTAAACTCCGGGTCTCAAGCAATCCTTCCTGCCTTGGCCTAAGAAAAAGATTATTGGTATAAGAAATAATTTAAAGACTTCCTTTTGAAAAAAGTTCTCTTAGAAGTAGAAGTAGTAAGAAAAAGCAAATGGACCATGTATTGACTCCTGTCATGTGCAAGGCACTGAAAATTGCCAGCATTTTTGACGTCACTATACATCAGGCACTGTGCTAGGCATACGTTACATGCACTGTCTCATTTAATCTCTTCTATTCCCCAATAGCACTTTGGGACAAGTACCATTATTATTATTCCCATCTTATAGTCAAGGAAACTGACTAGAGAGACCACCTGGGCCCACTCCAGGGACCCCGTAAGTGGCAGAGCTATGAATCACACCTTGGCAGTCTAAACTTCCAGGCCTTATTCTCTCTGCTATTTTTCTCTCCCCTACTTTGCTCATGGGTTTGCAGATGTTAATCCATTTAATTCTCTAGTCCTGCAAAGTATAGAAAATTATTCCTTCTCATCTTTGAATTTCTGGTACCTTACATGTTTAGGACCTCAAAAAATGCTTAATGAATTGGTATCACAAGCCTGCCCTGACATATCTTATTTATTTTAGAGGTCATTAAGAAATTTAGAAGGTAAATGCTTTATAAATTCAAGAAAACAGAGCAGGTTAAAGTATCATCTTAAAAGTATAGGAACTTTTTCTTCGGGGGCACCGAACTTTTCTGACAAGCAAAATCATATCCCAAATGAGCAGCAGCCTTTTCTTTTGTCCTTTGTCAAACTGAACTTGTTCTTGAACAAGAGACTCTGTTTGCAGTGTGTATGGGTAGCTTTGGAAGTCACTGGTTATAATTAAGAAATGCCTTCAGACAAGAAGCTATAACCCTTTCAAAAATGCTTTCTCTTGAATTCTCAGAATTCCATGAAAGGAGCAACAAGTAACAGTTGCTCTGATAGATGAAGGAGTAAACGCAGATGAAATGCCTGTCCTGGGCTCATAGTCATGGAAAAGGTCACTTGAGGAGCAGAGCTAGCGAGGCCCCTCCAGCCTTCGCTCCTGTAAATTACTCATCTGAATTTCTCCATTGTTTTCGTGGTCGGGTTACAATTAATTACTGCCTCATGGATCAGGCTAGGACTGGGAGAGTAAAAATCAAGCAATAGCATGAAGATTCTTCTTTGGCTGTCATTAGCACTCTGCTATTATCGAAGCTGGCCCAAATCTAATGTTCTTCCAGCAAGGCAAAAACAGGATCCTCCTCCCAAAAAAGCTGTGCTGGGCTTACTACTGCTCATCAGACGTCAACCTAGACACTGTCACAAAGAATCTCTAAGCCTTCGGGAAGTAACTCTAGCTCTAATCTTCGGGTTACTTTTGGTGGCTTTTTTCCCCTGGAAGCTAAAGAACAAACTAGATTTCCCAAGATTCATCAGCCCCAAATTTTTCAATAAATACACATGCTAGCAGAAGCATTTTGTTTGTTTGGGGGGGGGTTATTGACTTTTTTTTTTTTTTTTTTGATGATTTTTATGTAAGGATCGGGGCCCCGGCATTGCTGTACCCAGGAAGAAAACTGACCATTCTGTCATTAGACAGCAAGCATCTTTTGCTCCTTTGAGCATGCGAGAAAACAGGCTGAGAAATTGGCAGGTGCAAATTTAACCATTTAGGACCTTACTCCGGAGGGTACACCTGGTGTCTGTAAGCTGCTGTCCGTTCGTCCTCAGATTAAAGATGTATCACTCAGTTGAGAACTAGCCTATAGAGTTAAATGTGAAAGTCAGTGTTTGGAGTCTATTGTTCTCAGTAGTAGTATCTTTGGCTCTATAGGATATCAGAAGACACCTTTACAGTTAAAGTAAATTAAAACTTAGAAGTTCTCTGGAGATTTCAGTAGAAACATGTTTTATGCATTAACAATTATCCAGGTGATGGCCTCCAGCAGCTTCTGTGCTCTGGAAATGTGACCCCAGCAGGCAGTTGGAGGCTGACAAGGTCTGGGTCTGCCTAAGGCTGTGTAACCTGACTTCACAGGAGCGGACCCCCTGCTGGAGAACTTTGAGCCTCTCTACGACCTGGATGACTCCTGGGACAGTGCTGGGGAGGATGAAGGTGTCGTGCCGGGAACCACACCGCTGGACATGGCCACCAGCTGGCAGGTGCGTGCTGCTCGGTCTGCCCAGGGCCCGCTCCACCAAGGGTTCAGGACGCTCGAACAGATGGTCTTCATGGTGCTTCATCCGCCAAAGAGCACACTTTTTATTTCTAAGAGAGTCTGTTCGTCAAGAGCCACATTTATCTTGAAAAACCCTATCTGCAAAAGATCTAGGTCAGCTGGGTTCCGAGTGCAAAAGTGTATGCCTCATCAGATCACAGTCGAGATGTGAGACAGGGTTAGAGAAAACACAGAATTCACACAAAAGTGACCCGTTCTGAACTCACACCACAATTGTCCCATATCGATTTCTGAAGCCAAGGTAAAAATGTGACTGTGATTAGGAACTTAGGAAAGTGACTTCTGAATATAAAAATAAACCAGGAATTCTTCTGAGAGTTTCAGTAAATATAAGCAGTGTAAACGGATTTCAAGCCTTCCTCAGAACCCCACTGACCTGAGATCCAAAGTGATAAGCAGTCGCCAGGGAAGAGAGCCAGAGGGAGGAGGTGGCCGCACACAGGGTCCCCGGTGTGACAGAGTGGATGTTCTAAAAGCTTCCCCTCCGCCCCCTCGCAGCCCATCTGTGTTGAGCCTGTGACCCCCGCAGAGACCGCTCAGTCCTCAGTTACATTAGCACCTCATTTCCCCAGAAGGCCTCGCCACCCAGCAGAGAAAGACAGCCCACTGCAGGGACTGCCCGCTGTCCTCATCCGGGCCAGCCAGCGGCAGAGGGACTGCCGAGAACACCCGAAAGGCCTCTGTAGCTACGGAGGTGTTTTCCTTTAACTGAAGACATTTCTTCTCAGTTAAAATGTAAAATGGTGCCGGAAGGTTGACACCAGGCCCCGTGAGCCCATCACATCTCAGTTTGAGCAGGCCTACAGAACACATGCCACAAGCCTGTTACTCGGGAGGAGGGGACAGCCAGGGCACACAGCTTCCCAGCTCTGCACAAGCCCCGCCGAGCCGTAGGCCTCTTACCAAGAGGTGGCTGACTCAGTGGCCTGCGCTGCCTCGTCCCGCAGGAAGGTCATGAGTGACTCTTGATCTCCGTGTGGCTGGGTGGGTCTCTGCAGGGCACACTCCCACACCCGGGCCCCGCAGCTGCCATATGCCTGGGGACCGTCCTGTCACCTCTTCCCATCCGTCGTCTTTGCGGTACGGGGCCGTCCTGAGGAGGACGTGCTGAGTCCTTTGTGACAAAGAGAGAGACTCCCTCGTGGTCCCTTCAGTGTATAACATGTTCCCGTGTTTTCTTCCCAGCAGGTGTTTGACATATTAAACGGGAAGCCGTACGAGCCAGAGTTTACATCTGATGATTTACTAGCACAAGGTGGGTTGTGGTGGAACCAGGTTCTCGTGACCTCTGTCGTCCTCACATCATCCTTCAGAGGAGGAAAGGGGAGAGCCAGGGTTACCGGGGTCCCCTGTGAAAGGCACAGTTCTTGTTTCAGAATCTAGAGGTCCAGGCCAGGCGCAGTGGCTCATGCCTGTCATCCTAGCACTCTGGGAGGCCGAGGTGGGCGGATTGCTCAAGATTAGGAGTTCAAAACCAGCCTGAGCAAGAGCGAGACCCCGCCTCTACTAAAAATAGAAAGAAATTAATTGGCCAACTAAATATATATAGAAAAAAATTAGCTGGGCATGGTGGCGCATGCCTGTAGTCCCAGCTACTTGGGAGGCCGAGGCAGGAGGATGGCTTGAGCCCAGGAGTGTGAGGTTGCTGTGAGCTAGGCTGACACCACGGCACTCTAGCCCGGGTGACACAGTGAAACTGTGTCTCAAAAAAAAAAAATCTAGAGGTCCAGGAGGTGTGTGCAGGGGCATGTCTGGTTTCGGTCTGCTGTGGGCCCGCCCTGCCGTGGCTTTCAGGCAGGGCCGCCTGGCTGCTTCCATGGGGAGCTGGGGGGCAGGCGAACTGGGGTGATCGGTCCCTGCAGAGTGTGCGGTAGGTCAAGACAATCGTGTTTCCTCTTCATCGCCTTCAGGAGACATGAAACAGCTGACCGAAGATGCAAAGTCGCAGCTCTACAAGTTGCTGGAAATTCCTGATCCAGACAAAAACTGGGCTACTCTGGCACAGAAATTAGGCCTGGGGATACTTACCAATGCCTTCCGGCTGAGCCCCGCCCCTCCTAAAACGCTCATGGATAACTACGAGGTAACACGTCACCTTACGTAGTTGAGGGTTTTCCTTTGACTTTCCTCGGGTCCCATCACCGGCCTGGACATACTCTCATTCTCTGTCCTTTACTCTGAGGAAGGAAACCCATCACTGCCCGAGGCCTGGGCGGGTGACCCAGGCCCAGAGGGAAGCCCATCTTCCTGAGAATCTGTTTTCAGACACCTTGAGATTTTTCTGTTTTCAAATACCTGGAGGCTTCCTGCAAAAATGCTCCTTCGAGGGTCAGGATTTGCACAGAACTTCCATGCCCCTGAGCGAAGGATAGACCGTAACCAACATGCGTGTCTTCCAGTGCCTGAGAACACGCCTTGATCACAGGCCAGAGCCTTGAGTCCGTGTTCTGTGAGGTGACTCTCCTGCTGGTGCTCACGTGGGGTGAAGTTGTCTGCTGTTGCAAATGTCATTGTTAGCTGTTACTTCCCTGCGGGTTTCAGAGCTTCGTCTACGCAAGCAGACTGTGTAGATGCCACTCCAGGTGGCTTTCCACTGCCTCAGCACTTCCCCCCATCTGTTTGCCATACGCTGCTTCTCTGTGATTTCCTGACTGGTCTTTGAGGTAAAACAGGAAGCTTGACTCAAAGACCGTGTATTTTCCTTGTCACTCTTCTCTGCCCTTCCCAGGACCACCTGGCGCGCTCGGTGGTGGGGGCGGCAGGGGAGGGGAGAGCCGGGCACCATGAGCCCGCACGGAAACTCAGATACAGGAACGTGGTCACCCTGCGCTTCCTCCCCACAGGTCTCTGGGGGCACGGTCCAGGAGCTGGTGGAGGCGCTGCGGCAGATGGGCTACACAGAAGCCATCGAGGTGATCCAGGCAGCCTCCAGCCCGGGGACAGCCACCTCCCGGGCCCCCTCACTGCCTCTCTCACCGTCCTCCACCAGGCAGCAAATAGGTAAAGAAACAACCAGAAAACGCGGTGGGGAGATGTTCTCCCGCTTCCCCAGGCCGCCTGTAATCCTAACACTCTGGGAGCCGAGGCAGGAGGATCCCTCAAGGTTGGGAGTTCGAAACCAGCCTGAGCAAGAGTGAGACCTCACCTCTACTAAAAATAGAAAGAAATTAGCTGGACAACTAAAAATATATAGAAAAAATTAGCCGGGCATGGTGGCGCATGCCTGTAGTCCCAGCTACTCGGGAGGCTGAGGCAGGAGGATCACTTGAGCCCAGGAGTTTGAGGTTGCTGTGAGCGAGGCTGACGCCACGGCACTGTAGCCTGGGCAGCACAGTGAGACTCTGTCTCAAAAAAAGAGTTATGGATCAAGCTACCAAAAGTTAGATAAGACATGTCCTATTCTTCTTTGACACCATCGTCAAAGGGACCTGGAGGCGCCTCACGGGCGAGATTGTGAATTCTCAGCCCCCCGACCCCACCCCGCGAAGCTCTTCGTAAAAGGATTTTCTTAGGAAGTGGTTTGAGTGAGTATTGTGTGAACTGGATAAAAGCAACACAAGTGGAGGTGGGAGCCGGGTGCGCGTCACAGGTGAGGCTCGTCTAGGGACTCAGGTGAATCTCGTGTGCCGGGAGTCAGCTCGGCCGCATTTCTTTGCGGATGTGGCGCATCGGGTCATCTCACCGACCCCGCGGGCCTTGCGTCCAGGGCTCCGCATGGACGCGCAGGACCCAGGGCCACCGTCCCGCCCCTCCCGCCCCTGCAGGATGACCTGCTGAGTGTCAGGGCCTGGGGGACTTCCCGGGGGAGGCAGATGAGGTCGCAGGTCAGACGTGGGGCTCAGAGATGGGCAAAGAGCTGAACGTCACTGGGTGGGACAGTCTGACACCGTGACGTGGGGGACACGGCGGGGTGGGGGGAGGAGGGAACAGTGTCCGGCCTCACGAGACCTTGCAGAAACTGAGTCGCTGGGCCCCACCGGGCTGCTTTTGAATGTACGTTTTGAGCATAGGTTTTAAACATTAAATAACTGCTGCTACGCATTTCCTAAAACAAAGAAAGTATTATTTTCTTGTGTGGAATCAGGTACCGTTGAACCCAGAAACCCCAACTGGGTTTTTTAGATTCAGTGACCTGAAATTTGGCTGAAAAATATGGAGAGCATGTTTCTTCCCGAGTAAGCCCTGAGCGGTCAGCTGGGCTCACAGACCCCGAGGGTGAGCCCACCTGGGGGTCCCAGCGGAGCCAGGGGGCTGCGTTTTCGCGTCTCCGGGGAGTCTGCAGGTGCCTCTGCGGCTGCTGGTCCCAGACATCTCCAGAAGGGGAGGCTCGAGGCACCCGGAGCCGCCGGGGCCCTGCCTGTGCTGGGGCCTCGGCCGTGACCCCCACGGCGGAACACGTCAGGACGCATCGCCAGAATCCTACGTTGTTTGTATTTTTCTTGCATTTCAGGCCTCAGCTGCAAACTTTTGGTAACTGTTCACCACCGTCCCTAAGAGATAAAGATGTCCTTTTGTGTTTATTTGTCTTCCCATGGTTTTGTTACGCCGCATTGATTGATCTTTAATGGAATTCTTTTTTTTTTTCTTTTTGAGACAGAGTCTCACTCTGTTGCCCAGGCTAGAGTGCTGTGGCATCAGCCTAGCTCACAGCAACCTCAAACTCCTGGGCTCAAGCAATCCTCCTGCCTCGGCCTCCCGAGTAGCTGGGACTACAGGCATGCACCACCATGCCCGGATAATTTTTTTCTATGTATATTTTAGTTGTCCAGATAATTTCTTTCTATTTTTAGTAGAGACAGGGTCTCGCTCTTGTTCAGGCTGGTCTCCAACTCCTGACCTTGAGCGATCCTCCCTCCTCGGCCTCCCAGAGTGCTAGGATGACAGGCGTGAGCCACCGCACCCGGAATTCTTTTAACCTGGACTCTTCGATTAGGAATATTCATGCCAACCCACAGTATTTGTTCAAAAGTTGTTTGGGAAAAAAACACACACACACAACAGGATTTTATATTTTTATCTTTTAAGACCTGAATAGATCCGGTCAGATGTCTTTAACTGGGAACGGATGGGCGGGCGGGAAGGGACTTTTGCCATCGAGCGAGGCTGATGTTTTCAATAACGACCTTGAAAAGAAACAGAGGTCGACCTCAGGGAGACCCATGACTCCCTCGGCAGGGCAGGTGGATAGATTCACCCAGGTGGGTTTTCTGTTGTCAAAACTAGTCGTCCCGCAGGGTGAGGACCCAGCAAGGGTCAGAGCGGCCCCGCCAAAGTGCAGGGCCAACGGACAGGCGGCACTCGTGCCTGGCTGCGCAGGGGTCGGCAGAGACAGCGTGAGCCGCGCAGACCCCACCACGGGGACAGACGGTCAACTGGATGCTTAACTCGAATCGTGGCAAAAACCATCAAAGAGGCCCCATGGAGGAGGCGACGTCTGAGCTTGGACTCAGGACCTGGGAGAGTCTGCAGGAGAAGGAAAGAACTTTCCAAGCAGAGAGACAGAACAGCATGATGCAGGCCTAGAGGTGAGGGTGGGCCTCGATCCGGAGGCAGGAAGGAGCCCTTGGACATTCCGGGCAGAAAGTGCCTCGTTCGGGTCTGTCTCGGGAAGCTCAGCCCCTTGCCATGGGGCCCACGCCGGCGTGGCGCCCGGCACACTCTGGTCCCGCCAGCAGGCAGGAGCATGTCTGAGCACCTTCCCGGGCCTTGCAGGGTGGGGTGACTGGAGGCTCATGGCCCCGGAGGAGAAAGTGCTGAAAGGTGATGAGCTCCCCGTCACAGGGAGAATCCAAGGTGACCCTTTGTCAGAAACATCAAAGAGGAGAGTTCATTAGATACCCTTTAAGATCTCCTCCTGCTCCGGGCGGGGACACCGTGGACGTGACATTGCGGGGCCGTGTCCACATCTGCCTGGGACAGGGACAAGCAGTGTCCTCCGCGGCCCTCCCTGGGACGCTGGCTTCCTATCCTCAGTCGGCCTCTCCTCTCGTCCCGGACGCTGCCTGTCCAATTGTCCCCGAGGTTGGCCTTCCCCGTCTCAGCGCCTGGTCGATCCTCAAGACCTGCAGGGCACGGATCTCCGTCCTCAGCACAGGTGACTCGGGGAGGTCCCCGCCCCTCCCCGGTGCCGGGGGACCAGGTGAGGGTTTCCAGAAGGTGCTCAGCACACGGCCGGCGCGGCCCAGCGCTCCACGGCAACGCACGCTGCGAGAAGTCAAATCATGTCTACCATGGAAGGAACACGGGCAGCCCGTGCCGTGAAGCCGGCGGCACCTTCACATCAAAGCCAGACCGGACGTCACCAGGAAGGAAACTTCAGGCCGATGTCTCTCCTGGGCGTAGGTGGAGATTGAAGGGACTCCAGCAGCGTCACAGGATGGTGACAGTTGCAGACCTCGTGGGGCCACCTCAGGCTGAGAATCGGTGTCACTTATGCCGTCGTCTCGCGAGTTAAACGGGAGGACCCGGGGGTCACGTCGGCGGTGCGCGTCTGGCGCAGGCGGCTGCCCCCGTGCACCCGGAGACCCCGCCCTCCCGGGGCCGGGGCGGCTGGGGAGCCGCTGGGGTGACTTTGTTTCAACCTCAGGACAACCCGGGCACTTCAGGACTGGGAGCTCCGGCCGCGCTCCCCACCCCGCGGGGCTGGAGCCTGGCGCAGAGAGGTGCAGGGTCGCCCGCAGGGGCGCACAGCCAGCAGGAGGCAGCTGGGACTGTCACCCAGACCCGCGTCACGGCCAGGCTGGAGCTCCCCCTGCTGCCCATCACGTCACGGTGGGTCCTCTCCCCTGACCTCACACGTGTGGCCATCACGGGAGGTCCCGGCGCCCACCCTCCAATAGAGACGGTCCTCATGCGTGCACCCTGCTCCCCACGGCTGTGAGTGCTGCGGGGCAGGATGCAGGACACGGGCCACCTGGTCTCCCCGCCTCGGACCGCGGCTCAGAGGTCTGCATCTCAGAAGCCATGGCGAGCGGCCACTGCCCCTTTGCTGGAAAGTTCCGCGCACACAGCTCTCCTCAATTTGCCGCCGGGCTGACACGCGTGTCGCGTCAGAAACCTGAGGCTGAATTACTGGAGCTGGTGACGAGGCCCTGGGGAAGAGAGAGGCCTCCATCCGGGTGGGCAGATGCGTGGAGGATGGGCGGAGCTGGGCGGGGTGACTGCGCTGCTCCTGGGGGGACGAGGCCTTTGCAGTAAACGTCAGCGGCGGCTTGGCATGGCCGGGACAGTGGCTTACAGACTCGGGCTACGTCCCTCCAATGAACTCCGTGCCTGGTGCCATGTGTGGGAGCCACAGGCGTGGCCCTGTGACCAGCGGCCTCCCGTCCAGTGCCAGGTGCCTGCTCTGGCTCGCAGTGGCCGCCCCGAGGGTGGAGGGGACGATGGGGCTCGGTGGGGATCATGGCGCCGTTGACACGTCACGTCTGTAGGGCCGGGACGCGAGGAGTGACTGGCAAGGTGCAGGGGGCAGAGGGCGGGGCGGGAGCGACTGTTGGCAAGTCACGCCCTTTTCTGGGCTCAGGGAGGGAACCAGGTGTGTCCTGCAGACCAACCACTTCTCTCCCTGGAGCATCCTCCCCTCTGCTCTCCCGACAGCGATCTCCTGCTCACTCTTCATGTCCGTCCTTGGGTGTCACATCTCTGACCACCCCACGCCCCTGGCCACTGTGGGCCCAGAGCTCCTATGCGATCCCCTGTAGCGGTCATCACACTTGAATGTGTCTAGATTCCCCACTAGACCATCAGCTCACTGTGGGTGGGGACAAGACCACACAGTACAGCTCCACCAGCCGTGCACTGCACAATTCAGGGGGCACCATTCATGCAGACTGGGGGTCAGCAGACTTTTTCTGTAAAGGGCCTGACAGTCGATATTTTAGACTCTCTGTTGCAGCTAAGCAGTCACAGACAGCCCACAAGTAACCGAGTGTGGCCACGTTGCAACAAAACTTCACTTATGGACACTGAAATGTGACTCTCATGTAATTTTCACATGTCATGCAATATTCTTTTGGGGTTTTTTTTGAGGCATTTAAAAATGTAAACATCGTTCTAGCTCTCAGGTCACACAAAACAAGGGACGTGGCAGATTTGGCCACGGGGGGCAGGTCCCACCCTGACGTACAGTGGACTGTGAACGGCGGCCCCCGTGGGCCTGTGTCTGTGCTCACGGCTACTGGAGGGAGACGTGGGAGCCGGCGTCTGGCCGAGCACCTGGCACCCGGCAGGTGGGTTCTCAGCACCCGTGTGGGGATGAAGGAACGGACGGGAGTTCTGCAGGATGTCACTAGGCACTCACCTTCACAGACTCGTGCGGATTCGGGAATATTCCCCTTGGAAAGCCGCGAGAAACGCAGCGTTTGAGAAGAACTGGTTGTTCCTGTTCAAACTGTCACAGAACACAGGAAAAAATAGGACACTTCCCAATTATTTTCACCAATATTTGATTTTAAAAATAGCACATTTGCATGTGTACAGACTCCCTCTCTCTCTGATGAATAGCTCTCCTCCGAGCTGTGCCCACCAAGTGGGGGTGGGGCGATAGAGCTAAGGGCACAGCCTGTGCAAAGGCCCTGAGGCAGGACAAAGCTCAGCAAACTCAGGGAACAAAAGGGAGGCCAGCGTGGGCACAGGACGGGAGTGGGCAGGGAGTGACCGTGAGACAGCAGAGGCCCTTCTGCAGGGCATTGAAGGCCGAGTTAAAGCCACTGCACGTGGTCAGACTTAGATTTTTAAAGGGGTGAACTTCTGTGCGGAGAACAGGTGGACCAGGACCCGAGTGGCGCAGGGGACCAGCCCAGGGCCCTGACAGCCGTCCAGGCAGAGACAGCAGCTGCGCAGGCAGCTCTGAGGCAGCGGGTTGGGGTGATGGGGGGAGGTGACAGGTGCCCCCCAGGTGCTGCTGGAGAGGCCGGTGGGATGGGCTGAGAAGAGGGGCTGGGGCGGGGGAGGAGCTCCGTGCAGAGTCCACGAGAAAACCACCAGGACCATGACGAGGGCAGCTTGTCAAACAACAATCAGAACCAGTAGCTTTTCCCCGTATCCGCAGCGACCACTTGGAGCGTGCGTGGCGAGAAAGGGCCCCCTTCGCCGCGGCAGCAAAAACACAAACGGTCTGGGGGCAAACAAGGACCCGTGTGCTGAGCAAAACCAGAGGGTAGAGGCGTCCCGGCACCCCGGACGGGAAGATGCCGTGTCGTAGACATGTCGCTTTCACCGGGAACATTCCAAAGATTTAGCGTAATTCCGATCCCGGTGCAGCCTGGCAAAGTGAGTTTCAAGTTCAGCCGAAGGAACAAACACTTGCAAGCGATAATGTTCTGCAGGAAGACGGACCGTGCGAGGCACCTTCCTGCCTGTGATTAAAGTATTCCGTACAGGGCTGTGACCAGGGAGTGATGCAAACGGCCTGAGGCTGACGCCAGAGCAGGCCGGCAGGTTAATAAACAAGACGCAAAGTCCAGGAACGGACTCGTACAAAGTCCAGGATATACGAGAATTTAGCTGCTATGTAAAAAAAAGCCCAGGAAACGGCCGGCGTGTCTGGTCACTGGAGCGGGGCAGGTGGCCGAGGGAAGGTTGCATCCGTGCCCCTGGCCCATGTGTGTGGGTGAGACAGTGAGTACAGGTGGGCGTTCTGCGGCCCGGGAGAGTGGAGAGGGCACGGCCCAGGCCCCAGGCAGAGGGAAACTGGTATGTGCCTCCCGGGGCCTCAGCACCTCAGCACACCCCAAATCCGTGGTCAAACGCCGAGCGGGACCATCCACGGCGTCTGTGCCAGACTGTTCTTCATGGAGAGTCGTCCAAAATCAGTAAGAGAGAAAACAGTAAGTGGACGTGAGCAGGCAGTTCCCAAACGAGAGAACACAGACAGCCAATATGCAAGGAAAATCTGCGACCAACACACCAGCAATGGGCTTTCAAAAACAAATCGAGTCAAAATGAGACCATTTTTGTTTCTTATTGGACGGGTGACAATGGTAATTTCTGAGACATAGGATTACAGGTGAAATTCTCAGAGTTCACACTAACAATGGGGGCTTCATCGACTGTGTCTGTATAATTGTAGCTTATGACGTTCCTGATGTGCTGCTGCGCAAGCCTGTGCAGGACTGGAATACGCGCAAACGTCCTGCACAGCCGTTCACTGGAGCTGCCTGGGAACGGCTTTCCCGCGTCTCGCTGTGGCGGGGCTCAGGGTCACCGAGGGGTTTCTAGATATGTGTCAAGATCCCGTATCTGGCTCCCTCGAGAGCCCCTGGCCTCTGTGATCCACCGTAGGTCCACGTTCTTCTCTCTGCACCCTGAGTCGGTCTCTCGCTGTTGACCTTGCAAAGCCTCTTCACACGCGGGCGACCGGTGTTCTTGCAACCGCTGCCCATTTGTCCACCCGGCAGGTGGCGCGGGGCAGGGCCGGGCAGACGCCAGCCTTGCGGGTCACGCCCAGGGGACTTTCTCCCGGGACTTGAGGGGGTGACAGACGAGTCACAGCGGGGGGCTCCACACTCAGAAATGAGAACTCAGGCAGTTTTCTCTGCTTAGATTTTGTTCTAATCACCACGGTTTTCGGTGTAAGTTTTCTTCTTCTCAGCATCCTGAGGAATACGGCGCGGTTACTGGCTTTGCTTGTCAGCCTGCAGGTGTGTGAGTGTGTGTCTGTGTCTGTGTCTGTGTCTATGTGTGTGTCTGTGTGTGTCTGTGTGTCTGTGTGTGTGTCTGTGTCTGTGTGTGTGTCTGTGTGTGTGTATGTGTGTATGTGTGCGTGTGTTTGTGTGTGTGTGTTTGTGTGCGTGTTTGTGTCTGTGTCTGTGTGTGTGTTTGTGTGTCTGTGTGTGTGTCTGTGTCTGTGTGTATGTGTGTGTGTATGTGTGTGTGTTTGTGTGTCTGTGTTTGTGTGTGTGTGTCTGTGTGTATGTGTGTGTGTTTCTGTGTGTTTGTGTGTGTCTGTGTCTGTCTGTGTGTGTGTGTGTGTCTTTTGTGTTTTTGTGTCTGTGTGTGTGTTTGTGTTTGTGTCTGTGTGTGTGTGTCTGTGTGTGTGTCTGTGTGTCTGTGTGTGTGTGTCTGTGTTTGTGTGTCTGTGTGTGTGTCTGTGTGTGTGTCTGTGTGTGTGTGTCTGTGTGTCTATGTGTGTGTGTGTCTGTGTGTGTCTGTGTCTGTCTCTGTGCATGTGTCTGTATGTCTATGTGTGTGTCTGTGTGTGTCTGTGTGTCTGTGTGTGTGTCTGTGTCTGTGTGTGTGTCTGTGTGTGTGTATGTGTGTATGTGTGCGTGTGTTTGTGTGTGTGTGTTTGTGTGCGTGTT
>CAUYRT010004963.1:0-15563 GCA_963574885.1 Lepilemur ruficaudatus | reverse complement strand
TTCACAGATCTAAACAAAAAAATAGTTCTAGACTTCATATGGAACCAGAGAAGACCCTGTATAGCCAAAGCAGTATTAAATAAAAAGAACAAATTGGGAGGCATCAATTGATCAGACTTCAAGCTATACTACAGAGCTATAGTAACTAAAACATCATGTTATTGGCGCCAGAATAGGGACTAAGACCAATGGAACAAAACTGAGAACGCAGATACAAAACTACCCTCATATAGCCATCTAATCTTTGACAAAGCAGACAAAAGCATACACTAGAGGAAAGAATGCTTATTCAATAAATGGTGTGGGAAAACTGGATGGCAACATGTAGAAGACTGAAACAGGATCTGCACCTTTTACCTCTCACAAAAATCAACTCATGGTTGATTTGGATAACAGACTTAACCTGAGGCATGAAACTATTAGAATTCTAGAAGAAAATGTTGGAAAAACTCTTATAGACTTTGGCTTAGGCAAAGAATTTATGAGGAAGACCCCAAAGGCAATCACAGCAACAACAAAAATAAATAAATGGAACCTGATCAAATTAAAATGCCTCTGCACAAGAGCAAACAGACAACCTACAGAATGGGAGAAAATATTCTCATGCTAAACATCCTATGAAGGGCAGATAACTAGGATCTATATAGAACTCAGGAAAATCAGCAAGAAAAAAATCAAACAACCCCATTAAAAAGTGGGCAAAGGATATGAATAGAAACTTTTCAAAAGAAGACAGACTAATGGCCAGCAAATATATGAAAAAATGCTCAATGTCTCTAATTATCAGAGAAATGCAAATCAAACACACAATGAGTTATAATTTAACTCCAGTGAGAATGGCTTTTGTCAAAAAGTTTTACCAAAACAATAAATGTTGGCATGGATGCAGAGACATAGGAACATTCATACACTGCTGGTAGGATTGCAAACTAGTACAACCTCTTTGGAAAGTAATATGGAGATACCTCAAAGAGCTAAAAGTAGAACTACCATTCGATCCAGCAATCCCATTACTAGGAATCTACCCAAAGGAAACAAAGACTTTTTATAAAAAAGACATCTGCACTCACATGTTTATAGCAGCACAATTCATAATTGCAAAGATGTGGAAACAACTGAAGTGCCCATCAATACATGAGTAGAATAATAAAATGTGGTCTATGTATACCTTGGAGTTCTACTCAGCCACAAAAAACAATGGTGATCTAGCACCTCTTGTATTATCCATGATAGAGCTACAGCCCATTCTACTAAGTGAAGTATCACAAGAATGGGAAAACAAGCACCATACATGCTCACCATCAAATTGGTATTAACTGATCAACACTTACGTGCACATATAGTAGTAACATTCATCGAGTGTTTGGCAGGTGGGAGGAGGGGATGAGTATATTCACATCTAATGGGTGCAATGTGAGGCATCTGGGGGATCGATATGCTTGAAGCTCTGACTTGGGTGGGGCAAAGGCAATATATGTAACCTAAACATTTGTATCCCTGTAATATGCTGAAATAAAAATAAATAAATAAAGTAGCCACCATCAAAAAAAAAATAGTTTAACAGTTTTAGTAGGTTTTGTTAAATCAATTCTGTAGGATTTCTGTATGTGATCTACAAATAAAGATAGTTTTACCTTTTCCTTTCAAATAGTTTTACTTTTGTTTTATTTTTGCAAAACATAGCCTGGCATGGTGGTACGTGCCTATAATCCCAGCTATTTGGAGGCTGAGGTAGAATGCCTGAGCTCAGTTCTAGGCCAGCCTGGGCAACATAGTGAGATCCCATCTCAAAAAGAAAAAGAAAAAACAAATATGATGTTGAACAGAAGTGTTGAGGCTGAATATCCTAGAATTATTCCCAGTCTTAGGAGAAAAAATTGAGTTTTCCTCCATTAAATATGTTATCTGTGGGTTTCTCTTAGATCTTATTACACTTAGAAAATTTTATCTAATTCCCAGTTCTCTAGAATATTTTTTTAAAAATGAGGAACAGGCATTAGATTTTGTCAAATGCTTGTCGTTTTATCTATTGAGATAATTTTGATAATTTTATCATTTTTTCTTTATTTGTTATTGTGATGAATTAGATTCATTGATTTTCAAGCTTAAACCAACCTTGCTTTCCTGGGATAAATCAATTATTGACATATTTGCTATCTTGCTGAACTAGTTTGATGATATATTTTAAAAACTTTTGTGACTATGTTCATGAGTAGCAAGTAATTTTTTTTTTCAGAATGTGTTTATCTGCTTTTTGTGACAGAATAATAATGGCCTCATTATATGAGCTGGAAACTTTCCCTTTTTTGTATTCTTAAAGAGTTTTTTTAGGATTGGTGTGATTTCTTTATTAACTTTCTGATAAAATTCACCAAGGAAGCTATCTGGGCCTGAGGTTTGCTTTGTGGGAAGGTTTTTAATTTCCTCAACTTATGTATACTTTAAGTTGTATGTATTTTTTGTATCAGTTTTGATAATTTGTCTTTTAAGAATTTCATGCATTATATCTGTGTTCTCCAAATTATTGACATAAAGTCATTCATAATATTTCTTTATTATTTTTATATCTGAATGACGCCATGCGATGTCTCCTAATATACACCCAGTATATTCTTAATCATCCCATATGAGTAATTAATGTGTTTTCTCTCAATTTTTCTCCTTATCAGTTCAACTAGAGATTTATCAATTTTATTATTCTCTGCAAAAAAACAAATTTGGTTTTACTGAATCTGTTTACATTTTTAATATTATGGAATTCCCCTCTATATTTATTATTTCCTTCCTTCTCTTCAAAATAAATTTAATTTGTTCTTTATCTTCTTAAGATAGAAGCATAAATAATGGATTTTAAACCGTCTTTCTTTTTTAAGATGAATATTTAAGGCTATCATTTTTTATTTTCCTTCAAGTCCTGCTTTAGTTACATCTCATACGTTTTTACATAGTGTGTTTTCATTATCATTTAATTCAAAATTTTTGAACGGCCCTTATAATTTCTTCTTTGATTCATGGGTTACTTAGAATTATGTTGCATACTTTCTAACGATTTGCATCTATTTAAGATATCTTAAAATTTTTTTTCTTCTAATTTAACTCCACTGTGGTTATAGAACATACTGTGTATCATTCTGATTTTTGAAAATTATAGTTTTAAAGTCCAGCATACGCTCTGTCTTGGTGAATAGTCCATGTGTATTTGTAAAAAAAATTATATTCTCCCATTGTTGGATGTAGTGTTCTATAAAATCAATTAGTTTAAGTTGGTGGTTACTACTGTTCAAAATTTCATATACTTTTTTTTCCATGTATTTGTTCTATCAATGACTTAGGAGAAGTTTTAGAATATTCCACTGTAATTCGTCTATTTTTATTTCACTCTTGGTTTTTGGTTCAAGTATTTTGAACCTCTGTTATTAGGTTCATACACATTAATGACAGTCATGTCTCTTTGGTAAATTGATGATTTCCTTTTAATTATGAAATGTCCTTATAGAGCTACAATACTTCTTGTCCTAACATCCATTTTGGCTGGTATTAATATAGCCACTTAAATGTCAGCTTGTTTTTTTTATGTTTCCCCCCTATTCTTTTACTTTTAACCCTCTATGTCTACATATTTCAATGACATTTCATTTTAAAAAGAACATATTTTGACCTTATACTTTTAGCCAGTTGACAATCTCTGCTTTGACATTTGTATGTTCAGTGCTACCATAGTTAATATAATTAATGATACTATGGGGTTTAAGGCTACTGTTTCACTTTTCATTTTTTATTTGTCTCATTTATTCTTTGTTCATTTTTTTCCTCCTTCCCCCCTTTAAGTGAATTAATTTAATATTTCTAACTATTTCATTGTATCTCTTGTCTTGGCTACATAGTTTTGGTATAACTCTTTGGTTCATTTTTTATTTTTTAGTGGTTTCTTTAGAGTCTACACATATGTCCATAACTTATCATTGTCTGCCTGGAATTAATATGATATAGGATGAGTTATTTAAGACTCTTTAAATATTACACTTGCATTTATCCCCTTCCAGATTATTGTGCCATTGCTGACATACCTTTTACTTATGCTTTAATAATATTTACTATAATTAATTTTTATTACTTTTCTTTTAAAAAGTAAATTGTCTTTTACTGATATTCAGAAACAGGAACAAAAATGTTTTCCATAATATTTACCGGTATATTTACTATTTCTAGTGCTCTTCATTAGTTGGTATAAGTCTGAGGTTTTATCTGGTCTCATTTCACTTTAGCCTAAGGAATTTCCTTTATGATTTCTTACTGTATGTGTTTACTGATAAAACATTATCCCTTTCTTTTTATGCCTGCAGCCACTGCCACACTTTCGGAGTCATCAGAACCTGTGTCACCAGGAATCCTTCAGGAGGCTCCTAACTTGTCTTTTTGTCACTAGCCTCATTTTACTGTCTTCTATTCTTCACATTTTTGCCAGATTTATCCTTCCGAAACGTGAGTATGATCATCTAAGTTTCTCCTTAAAATCGCCAATAACTCCTAACGCCTTCATGATAAATGTCAAACTCTCAATCTTGGTATTCAAAATTCTTCATTATTTAGTCTACGCCTACCTCTCCATTATTATCTCTTGTAATTCTGTGACCTGCACCCCATAGGGCCAAACCAAAATCCTTTGAGTTCCTAGAATTCCAGCTATAGTTTGCTGTTAGTTATATGTTTTTAGCAACATTCAAGGCAATAATTTCATTATATAAGCATAGAAGAAAATAAGAAAAACTTAGGTTATCAGACAAAATTACAAGTACTATCTAAAATATAGAGCAGAAGGGAATAGAGCAGATATCTTCCAAAGAAGCCTGTTGAAATTTAAATTTAAATTTATCTCCTTCAAGACAAGCAGATTCTTGCCTTTTGGCTAGGGACCAACAAGTCTTGACCCGTTGTTAATGGCTACCCCTGTTGTACAAGTTAGTAATAGTCTCCATTTGTTATTTGCCATGATCTGGTGCCTTTACATATTTCAACAAACTGAGCAGTGAAGCAATTTGCTTCATGTTAAAATGAGGTAGTAGACAGTATTTAACCTCAGGTGTGTAGGATTATAAAGACTGCAAGTATCCTACTAAACACCCTGGAGTACCAGAACTCTTTCAGTTTTCATGCTGTAGATGGTTGTTAACCTAGACAGTTGTTAACATCATCCTACCATTGTTGATAACCATGGCTCATAAACACAGAGCTAACATAGGTATTGTTGGTGCCTGTTTTAGAACAAAGCTTTCTTACCAGTGAATAACTCCATCAATATTCCAGTTTTCTTATCTGCAACATGTTATTCATAATCATTCCTTATGGGAAAGAAAAGAAATTATTTCTAATAAAAGTAATGCCAAGTATTTGTAAGACATTATAAGATATTTATAATAAAACAAGTGCCTTACAAACTCCTTTGAGTTGCTTGAAGAAATGTGTGATACGAAGGCAAGTTATTAGTGGTTGAAATGTGATTTCCGCAAGTCCCATGAGTTGTTTTAAATGCAATCTCTTGGTAACAGTTTGTTCAGCCAAGATTAACATAAGCCAATATACACATTTGCAAAAAAAATGTAACCCAACTACTTTGAGGAACACTGACATATTTTAGGTTAAAGTGCCAAAAAATTGAATTTTCTTAATTAGTTTCAAAAATGACATCTTTTAGAGAAAAGCTGTTTTTGAAAACACCTCTATGTCCTTATGTTACATCTTTTATACCAGATATTGAGTTACAAAAATGGGCAAAAATAATAAAAGCAACTAATTTCAATAGTTATAGCTCACATTTTTTCTAGTTGACATATGAGGCAAGTTGCCTCAAAGGTCATTAGCCACGTGTTCTGCAGATAAATCTCACAACTGTTGCTATTTATCTTGGCATCACTGTAAAATACTAGAAAACTGTGATTGAAATTCTCAAAGTTTCTGTGAAACCCTAAAACTTTAAAATTATAAACTATGACAGGATTTACTCATGTTTTTAGGTTGTAAAATCAAACAATAGAAACTTTGGGCTCTTTTGCCTCCTCAAATACAGCTACAAGTATCTCTTTCTTGGTCTAGAGAAACATAGCTATAGACATATACCAGATAAGAATTCAATACGTATATATGATTTTTATTGAGACATTGGAAGAATGGGGAGAAGGCCTTGAGAAATATACCAATTATGTTACTTTATTTTATTATTAAGAAAAAAATTTTTTTGAGACAGAGTCTCACTCTGTTACCTTGAGTAGAATGCCATGGCGTCAGCCTAGCTCACAGCAACCTCAAACTCCTGGGCTCAACTGATCCTTCTGCCTCAGCCTCCCGAGCAGCTGGGACTACAGGTGCGCACCATGCCTTCTGCCTAATTTTTTTATTTTTAGTGTGTGTAGTTGGGTGTCTCACTCTTGCTCAGGCTGGTTTCAAACTCCTGAGCTCAAGCCATCCTCCTGCCTTGGCCTCCCAGAGTGCTAGGATTACAGGCGTGGGCCACCGTGTCTGGTCTATTATTAAGAAAATTAAAGACAAAAAATAAGAGACTATAAGGCTAGATGAGAAAATTTTAACAAAATATTTTAGAGATGAATACTAGGCAGGGACTAGGTAAAATTATTATAATTTCAGATGCTGAGTGCATGAAAAAAATTTAAACTTCAATATGCAGCAAATGAATTATAACATTTTGGGAATTATGTGTGCTGATGGGGAGAAGAAACTTTAGGAATAGATCAATGCTAGACTTAAATAATCCGTATAAAACATGTATTAGAATTTGAAGTTCTTATTCTATCACAACATGGTGTGATCTTTCAGCACACAGTTCTTTAGTTTCTTGGGCCTGGGATAAGAATGATAAAAAATTGGGGGGAATATGGAAACAATAAGGCAGGGGAAAATTAATCTTAAAAGCAAGCAGAGAGAAATAACAAAGTGCAATCTTATTGATTTGTTAAACCATGGAAAGATTCAAATGGTACCAGTGGTACCAGTTATTCAGAAGAAGGGGTAAGATAGGGATTAAAAACAAAAGAATTGGTTTAAAATATAAATTGATTTAAGATATGAATTAGAATTAGATAGACATCTAGATCCTCATCTCCGCCTGAGAAGCAGGTACATACCCTTCTGCCACCTCTAGAGGAGATGAAAGGTTTGGTTTCAAAAAAAACATTTAACCATAAGGACTATAGACCGTGGTCACCAGGCCCAGAGATGAATGGGGGTTAGTTGGTAAATCAAAGCAGAATGAGTTAAGTGAAATTGTATACAATAAATGATGAGAACACCCTCCTTCCCCTTTTCCTGGTAAACTCCCAGAAAATCAGCAGTCACCTCCTCCCTGAGGCAGGAACCTAGAGGATCGTTTTCTGAGTAAATTAAAGGACCAAAGTGAAAATAACCACAGATAATGACATTTTGTCTACCCTAACAAAAAAATTAGCTGGCCACCCAATCCTCACAGTGAAGTGAACATTCTCAAGAAGACTTGCCCCCTCATGTAGCTTCCTATAAGCATCAAAGTATGTCATTCTCAAATACAAATGAACTATCAAGACCACCTGACATTTTGAGAATTCCTCCAACAGGAAAGAGAACAAGACAAAGGAACTCAACAAAAATGAAAGCAATCCAGGAATCAGGAGAAAACAAAAAACCATGATTTACCACTCAGAGAGAGAAAAAATGATGCTACATTCATAAAATAAGAACCGGATGCCAAAAAGTTAAATGACTGAAAATTAAGAATGAAGTCTTAGAAAACACATAAAACTTGAAATAATAAAAAAATTCTATATACTCGTTGGGAGATAAAGTTAAGGGAATATCTCAGACAATAGATTTAAAGGGTAACAGGAGTGACACAATTGCTTACCTCTTAATTAAGGATATTGAACATATTTATTAAGAAATTTCCTTTGTTGTTTTCTAAACTGTCTTTGTATTTTTATGCATTTTCTAAACTGTCTTCACATTTTTATTCATTTTCTAACTTTCCTGCTTTCACAGGAAGACATATCCCTTTTCCTTTCAAGGCGTATTTACTTTCTGCACCTAGGATCCCAAAACCTCTATCTTTGTTAGGTCCTTGTCTAAACAACTACCCTCTCTTACATTTTTTACCATCTCCTTACATATTTACTCTTTTTCCTGAACCTATACATTTTAGGAAATTTCCCCTGTCCTAAAAAACAAACAAAAACAAATAAAGACCATAGCATAAAAATGTCTCATTTTTCTGTTTTCTTTCATTGCCTACCTCATTTTTTAAGAACACGTTTTTCTCATTACAAAAGTAATTAATATACACCTCAGAAAACTAGGAAAACAAGGAATTCAAAGGGAAGACATCCACAACCGAAAGATTATTATTAACATTTTAGGGTATATTCTTACATTATTATTCCAATACTACACTTTTTTCTGTGACAAATATGGTACCGTTCAGTTTACACATCTCAGTGTACATTACAAATTGTGATATATTGGAAATGTCTTCCCATGTCAATATTTTTCAATTTGATTTTAATGGCTACATAGCATGCTATTGTATAAATGTACCAAAATTTATGAGGCAAATTCATCAATTTTCTTATTTCTACCAAAAATTATATATTTATTGTTTACTTTTTTATAGTTTGTCTCCCTGAGTAGAATAGAAGGTCTGTGGAAGTAGGGAACTTGATTTGTCTTATTCCCTACTGCTCAGTGCCTGGAACAGTTCTTGGTACATAGTAGCCACTGACTAGTGTTAGGCAGTGGGCAGGTCTATGCAAACCTACCTCCAAAGGCTGAGGAATCTGAGAGGCTAAAGAAAGAGCCTGACATATCCAGTTTCTCAGAAAGAAACATTTAATAGGGACTTACAAACAGAAACCAAGTCCTGGGCAGCTGTGACATGGTATGGTGGATCCCTGTGCCATTACTTCCCAGATCTAGGGCTTATGTATCATAGGGAAGAATTGTGTAGGACTATTAAAATTGATCTATCATGGGAAGGCAAGAATGTTTAATGAATCTGCCTAAGGGCAAGATTTTTGGTCAAGATTATTTTGACTTAAGGGCAGGATATAGGGTAAAGTAGAATTAATTCTTAGAGGCATCCTCAGAACAGGAGTTAATCAGAAGTCAACAGGGCAGGTTAGCACTTAAGATGGAGTTGCTCAGGCTCCACAAATAGATATTTATTTGTTAAATGAGTTAATATATATAGTTACATATTTAAATTGCTTCTGTTTTTACTGTTATGAATAATACTTCAAGAAAATTCTTATACATATTTGTGCAGATTAGTATAAGTTCTTACAAGGTGAATTTTTAAGTCAAATCATGCAAAATTTAAGGTTTATAATAAATTGATATTGTCTTGGATGATTGTACCAATGTACACTCTCAGTAGCTGTGCATGAATGTGTCTATTCTAGCAATCTTTTTCAAAATTGTATTTTAGTATTTAAAAAAATCATTTCTAAGGTAGTAGGTAGAAAATATTACTTTCATTTTTAAAGTGCATTTCTTTGAATTGTATGGGAACTTTGAGAATATAATTCATGTAATTTAAATTTTTTGTATGTGTTAAATTTTGTTTTTTAACCCATAATATGGCCTACCTTGGTGAATGTTTCATGTGCTCTTGAAAATTATATGTATTCTACTGTTGTTGGGTAGAGTATTATATAAATATCAGTGAGCTCAAGTTAGTGCTAGCCTTCTCTGTCCTTTGTCTACTTATTCTTTCAATTAATGAATGAGAAAAGAGTATTGAAATTTTTAACTGTAATTGTGAATTCATCTATTTCTCCTCTCGTTTCTATTAGTTTTTGCTGTATGTGTTTTGAAACTCTGTTGTTTAGTGCATAAACACCTGGATTATTATGTTTTAGATTACTATGGATCATTATGTTTTAGATTATTATGTTTTCTTGGAGAATTGCCTATCACTAAGGTTTCTCTTCATCCCTGGCTATATTCCTTGTTCTCAAGTCTGGTTTGTCAGATACTAAATATAGATACTCAAGCTTTCTTTTTTTAATCTTTGCATAATATATCGCTTACTTCCAATTTTTTTACTTTTAATCCATCTATGGCTTTATATTTAAAGTATTTTACAGACAGGATTAAGTTGTGTTGTGCTCTTTTATCCAATATGACAATTTGCATTTTAAATTGATATATTTAGACCCTTTATATTTAATATAATTATTGAGATGTTTAAAATCTACCATCTTGCCAGTCGTTTTCTATTTATTACTTTCTATTTGTTTTTTCCTCTTTTTTTCTGCCTTATTTTGGACTGAACATTTTTTATGATTCCATTTTTAACCACTATTGGACTGACTTATTACTTGTTCTTTTTCATAAAATTTTTGGATAGTCGCCCTGACATTTATAGTATTCATCTTTAAGTAGTCACAGTCAGTATTATAGCACTTTACATGTATTGTAAGTATATCATAATAATATGCCCCCAATCCATCCTTCTCATTGTGCTATTGTCATGTATTTTATTTTTACATATGCTACGGCATATAGTACATTACTGTTTTTGTTTTAGGCACCCAGTTATCTTTTAGAACAATTAAAACTAAGAAAAATATTATGCTTACATTCACTTTTCCATTTCTAGTGCTCTTCATTTCTTTGTGTAGATTCAAGTTTCTGGCTGGTATCATACGCCTTTTGCCTCAAGAACTCTCTTAACATTTGCTATAGTTCATCTCTGCTGACCATAAATTCTTTCTGAGTTTGTCTGAGGAGGGTCTTATTTCTCGTTTATTTTTGAAAGATATTTCTCTGGGCATAGAAGTGGAAATTAACAGTTTTTCTTTCAGAACCTTTAAGATACACTCCACGTTTTCCTTCCTTGCATTATTTCTGGTGAGAAATCTTATGTTTGTTCTTCTACTGTACATAATGTATCTTTTCATCCCTTATGACCATGTTCAAGATTTTCCCTTTGTCTCTGGTTTTCAACAGTTTGAATATGATATGTCTAGTTGTTTTTTTTGTTTGTTTATTTGTTTGTTTTTTTGCATTATCCTTCTTAATGTTCTCTGAGCTTCTTGGGTCCGCAGTTTTGTCATTAACTTTGGAAAATTCTCAGCCATTGTTTCTTCAAAAAAATTTTTTCTGTGATATTCTCTCTTCTCCCTCTGGTATTTCTGTTGTACATATGTTAAACAGTTTGAAATTGTTTATTTATATTTTCTTCACCAATTTTTCCCTCCTACTTTTTTTGTTGTCAATTGGACATCTTATGTAGGATAGCAAAGAGTGAGATAAATAATTTTTATTCCCGGAAATGGCATAATACCATTTCTTTTAGTAGGCCTTTAGTGTAGGGGGAAGTTGAGTCAGTTAAGTTTAAGAAGCTGGGCTCTGTTTGCATTTTGCTGTTGATATGGTAACTTTCTGTGTAACATCAGCTTTCAATCCTTTAACATCACCCTGTGCTTAGGATGGAGGTTGGTTTGCCAGAAGGTTTTTCTGAACGTCTGCTCCACCCTTTAGATCTTTCCATGGAGCTCTCTATGTCTCAAAGAGCTTCTCTCTTCATGATCTTGCTTCTTTCCCTAAAGCAAACTGCTGTTCTTTGTTCCTCAACTTCAGCTACATGGTGGTAGGGGTGTGTGAGGAGCCTGGAAGTGAGTGCAAGTTCCCTTTGTGCCTGCAGCTCTAGGAATTCTGTATTCGCTGGCTAGTTTAATTCTTTAAATATTTTAGATAAATTCTTTTTACATCTGTTCAGCAACATCTACTCCAGGCCACCAAGTTCTTGCTTTCTATCTATATTTGGAGGTGCCTACCTTTTCTTAGACTTTAGGTTAGTTTGTTGCTCTACAACCTTAGCTAAACTAAATGATGGGCTCAAGTAGTATAGCTTTCCCAACATTTTATCGTTATGCACTCAGTGTGGGGCTATATGGAACTTAAATATTGAACTACCACACCTTGAGTATAGAATTAAATCAGGTATTGGAGCCATAAGGACTTAAGCAAACTAGCCAGTTCATTACTTGCTCTATTCGTAGCATTTGATGAATGGGGGGTGCCCTCAAGCTGAAAAGTCTTGTGCCTTTTCTGGTAGAGAGGGCACATCTAGTTAAGACTCTATCTGTAAGAAGTTGGAAGAGAGATTCCTGACATCTTTAGAGTAGTGACAACATAGTGAAATAGTTGGATTTTACAATCTTTGTTTTCAAGTTCCCTTGAGAGATGTTTTTTAAACAATAAGGAATAAAAGAATGATGATAAAAAGGCAACTGAGTTCAGAATAATGCTGTACAGTGCTGGGCTGGAAAACCTGCTGGCCATCCCACCTAACTCATATCACAGCATCCGTTTACCTATAATTGTAAAGGATATTTGATCAATTCAACATGTTTAATATGTGGTGAGACTGCTGACTTTTTGGCATGTGCATTTAAACCATCTGGTTACACAAGCGTGGAGCACTGTTGATTAGAGGATGGTACAGCTATTACTTACTGTGAAATTTAGCCATTTCATTATAGGTGAATGAAACTCAAATTGTCACAGTATCAAGTACAATAAAAGCTTTATCTGCTTTCCTGTCCTTCCTGCCAGATACACACTACAAACACACATTTCACTTTACGAAAAGACTTAAAAGTATTCTGAAGTGAAAACTATTCAAAGGTCTCCAGTTTCTGCAGTAAAAACACAACAGCAAGGCAATTGCAGATCAAACCGATCTTCAAGGTAACAGGATACTCTTTAAATCTCTTGAACTATTCCCTTTTGTATTTTAACACTACAGAGTTGTCAGAGAAGAGAACAGAGAATCCCACAGTACCTTTGGATTTTAAGTTTTAAGAATTGAATTCATTTTATATTCAGTCATTTAAAATGTAGGTCCTTAAATCCTGATGTTCTGTAAAGTTAACTTGATGGGGTTGTATTGCTACTGAACACTGCCAGTGATACTCCTTAAATAGTAGACTTCTTTGTTCTATCCTCCCTCCTTCTGTCACACCAAGATCTGTTCTTTGTGCCTTAAAATTTCTGCACACACTCTCCATTTTTATGCAGCTTTCAGACAGACAGCCCCAGGGCCTGGTCTCTCAGCAACAGTGCAACCCTCTTGTCTGATTTTTTGCACAGCTGAAATTCACTGTGTTTTCATATATGTTTTTATACACTTACATATTTATGTTTATGCTGACAGTGGATGATATGCTTTTCAAGTACAGGAAATATACAGTGCCCTGTACTTGAGGCCCTTCACAGTGCTCCACGTCTATTACAGTGCTTTGCTATCATGTTGTTCCTTTGAATTAGAAATAGATTTATAAATCAGTCTACACAGTACTGATATTTTGAAAAATATTACTATCCAATTAAAATTTAAAACTGACTGGCTGGGGTATAATATGCAAAAGAAGGATGCTAATTTTTATTGAACATAGGATAATAGGCAGTAAGCCCAAAATTCTGCATTTCTAACAAGAACTCAGGACCATGCTTTGAGTAGCAAGATTCTAGACCCGTGGTTTCCAAACTTGCTCCACATTAGAATCACCTGAAGATGCCTGGCTCCCAGCCCCAGACATTACGATTTTTAAAGTTTCCTAGAATTCCTGAAGTCAAATGTTCTCATGGTCACATCTTATCCTGCTTTATGACAACACCAATAACAGCCTGAAATCAATTATTACACTTCTGTGTTTTTAAAATTTTTCAGCCAACCCATATTCCTCCCTCTGCCAAGATCTCCCCCCATAGAAATTTTTCAATGGAAACTTTTCATAGAATTTTCAATTTCCTCTCAAAGTCCAGTATCCTACTACATTGCTGTATCACCCACCATAAGCATCCTTAAATTTCTCCTTTTTTAATGTCCTTAACATTTATCTCCCAGGCTACCTGAGCAACTCTGGATTCTTTTTATGCAAAGTTATTCACCACTCAGCTTCGTCCTCTATTTCACAATCGTTACAGCACATCAGAATCAACTGAGGAGCATATGGCATAGCAAAGTCCTGGCCCCACAGTGATTTACAGTCACTGTGAGGGAGGCCAGAATATTATTATGTTGTAAAAGTTACACAGGTGATTCTAATGAACAAACTAGAAAACTTTTCTAGCCCGGTGCTTCTTGAGCTTTAATGTGCGTAAGAACCACCTGGGGTCTTGTTAAAAATGCAGATTATGATTCAGGGCTTTGACAACAGGAATTCTCAGGTTTTTTGTGAAAAGTGTCAAAATCCTCACAAGATGAAGATGGATGGAGGCTTGAGCTATTTAAAGTATAGCTAAAGGGAGGCCGATTCTAGAAGGCCAGAGAGCTTCAGTTGGAGGCATCTTGACATCATTTGGGAAACAAACACATCATATAAGAATAGTTCTCTCTTTGACTACCAGCTTCTTCAGGAATGAGTGGTGTCTCTCTAGCTATAGTCTAAGTCAGTGTCTCATTCTTGTTCTTTTGTTATCTGACCATCTCTTTGCTCACTCGTGCTGACTGACTGCTTCTTGAGTGCCACGTTGTCCTTACAGTTGGAGAAGTTTTCAGATTCTCATGGCTGGTTATTAAGCCATTAGAACTTTTCATTATAACTGAAAATCACTTAATGCTGCTCTTTTTCTCTGGCTTTTTTCCATTACATCCAGACCCTTCTAAGCAACTATGAAAGTTTTCTGGCTGTTGAGTGCAGGATACCTCCCTTCTAAAACAATGAGGCAAAACAAAGACATGACAAACCAAAACTCTTTCTCTTTAGAGTAAGAGTTATTCCACCAACAGTGTAAGAGAGTCCCCATCTCTCCACATCCTCGCCAGCATTTGCTGTTTTGGGATTTTTTGATAGAGGCCAGTCTCACTGGGGTTAGGTGGTATCTCATTGTGGTTTTGATTTGCATTTCTCTAATGATTAGAGATGATGAACATTTTTTAATATGTTTTTTGGCCATTATTCTGTCTTCTTTGTAAAAGTTTCTGTTCATCTCCTTTGCCCATTTATAAATGGGTTTTTTTTGATTTTTTCTTGTTAATTCTTTTGAGTTCTAGGTAGATTCTTGTTATCAGACCTTTGTCGGAGGTGTAAAGAGCAAATATTTTCTCCCATTCTGCAGGTAGTCTATTTGCTCTAGTGATAGTTTCTTTAGCTGTGCAGAAGCTTTTTAATTTGATCAGGTCCCATTTGTTTATTTTTGTAGCTGCATTGATTGCTTTGGGGGTCTTCTTCAAGAATTCTTTGCCTAGACCAATCTCTGAGAGGGTCTTCCCAACATCCTCTTCTAGGATTCTTAAGGTTTCCTGCCTTATGATGTCTACTTTGACAAAACAAAAATAACAAGTTTTGGCGAGGATGTGGAGAAATGGGACCCTTCTGCCCTGTAGGTGAGAATACAAAATGATATATCTGGTACAGAAAACAGTACAGTGATTCCTCAAAAAAATTAAAAGTAGAATGACCATGTGATCCGTCAATTCCACTTCTGGTTGTATAGCCAAAAGAGTCGAAAGTAGAGTCTCCAAAAGGTGTGTGAATACACACCCATGTTTATAGCAGCAGTATTCACAACAG
>CAUYRT010004961.1:0-33326 GCA_963574885.1 Lepilemur ruficaudatus | reverse complement strand
TTTATGACAAACCTACGGCCAACATCATACTAAATGGGGAAAAACTGAAATCATTCCCACTTCAAACTGGAACTAGACAAGGATGCCCACTCTCCCCTCTTCTATTCAATATAGTGCTCGAAGTCCTAGTAATTAGGCAAGACAGTGGTATTAAGGGTATCCAAGTTGGTGCAGATAGATCAAACTCTCGCTCTTCGCTGATGATATGATATTATATCTAGAAAACTCCATGGATTCTTCCAAGAGACTCCTTGATTTGATAAATGAATTTGGTAAAGTCTCAGGTTATAAAATCAATGTACACAAATCAGAGGCATTCATATACGCCGAAAATAGTCAAGCCGAAACTCAAATCAAAAAGGCAATACCTTTCACTATAGAGATATCTTTAGAAAGGAATCGTTGACAGCTTGCTGTGGAACATGAAGACAGTGGCTGACTTATATTTCTTCCCATTCCTGTTGCAATCACATGATGTTTGCCGTATTATTAGACTGGCCTTATAAACATTTATAGAATTTATATTTTATAATCATAATTCCCATATCATTAATGGTTTATCATTAAGTTTCATCTCAATTTAGATGAAACCAAGTCTCACTGACCATCCTTTCATCTTACACTTTCTTCTTGCTGAGTATCCTCTTCATTCATTTCTTGATGGGCCGGATTCCATTATCAGTCAGGTTTTACCAAGTATTCACTGGTTTAGAATGACTTTTTTTCCATCTTTAAAAGTGACTGAACCCCAGGCTGGGTATATTAGTTTTGTTTTTCCACCAAAAATCAGTAGACATTGCTTTCATGTCTTCTGGGAGTCAGTGTTGCCAAAGGGAAGTCTGAGGCCAGCCTGATTTTTATATCTTGTAAGCGATTTAATACTTTTTGTTTCATTACTCTCAGATTTCTTTCTCTATCCCTACATTACAAAAACTTACCAGAATTTATCGTTCTACTGATTAGTCTATAACTACCTTTTATGAAAAAATGCTATGCCATTTGGATTCACAGAGACAGAACTTCCTTTTTCTTTCTTTCTTTTTTAATCTTTAATTATTGTGGGTACATAATAGTTGTATATTTTTATGGAGTACATGTGATGTTTTGATACAGGCATACAATGTGAATTAATCAAATCAGGGTATTTGGGGTGTCCATCACCTACCTCAGGCATTTATTATTTCTTTGTGTTAGGAACATTCCAATTCTACCCTTTTCATTATTTTAAAGTATACCCTAACTTATTGTTGATTATAGTTACTTTGTTGTGCTATCAAATACTGTTCATTCTAACTATCTAGCTATATTTTGCATCCACTAACCATCCCCCCTTTATCCCCCTTCCCAGCCTCTGCTCCCATCATTCTACTGTCTGTCTCCATGACGTCGATCGTTTTTAACATTTAGCTCCCACATATGAGTGAGAACATGTGAGATTTGTCTTTCCATGCTTGGCTTATTTCATTTAACATAATGCTGAACTTCCTTTTTCATAGAAATTTTTCTTGTTTGTGCCTTGTTTGGTTTGGTTTTTTTGGTTGTTCATTTGTCCATTTCTCTATTTTAAGGATCGTTGACTCTTTGTTTGCCCTATCTAGTCTAACTTCCATTGATTTTAGTTTTCCTTTGCACTTGTTATTTTTTCATGCTTGTCCTCTTCGTCATTGCCTCTATTTTAGTAGTATACATTCTACTTCTGTTTCTAGTATGATTTCCTTTTCTTCAGTGATGATTCTATGGCTTTCTTTAATCTGTGTTCTAAGCATGGCCACAGTGCCTTTCATCTCTTTAGTCATTTTGTCTCTTTTATCTCCTGCATTTATTCTTTGATATTTTCCAAGCCTACTGAAGATTCCATGTTTCTTTCCATTTTTTAAGAGTATAGAGGAATATGTGTCTGTTGTCTCCTTCATTTACAATCCCCTGAAATGTACTGATTGCTTTTTATATTCCTTTTTGATGTTTTTTGGTGGCAGAGCAGGCAGTATAATGGTAACCACATGTAGGTGCCATGTTTGATCTTTGCTGAGGGCGAGTCATCTATGTGTGACTTTCTGTTTGCTCATCACTAGTTTAAGTAGCAGCACCCAAGCATGGAGTAAGTTGAAAGTAGCATGGATAGTCCCTTACTAATGTACCTTCTGCTCTAGAATAATGTTCTCTTCTGGGAGAGCAAATCACTAACGCAGTGGTTGGGGTGACTCCTAGTGAAGATTCTTCACCAAGTTGCTTTTTGTTTCTCTTCTTGTTTTCCTCTAGTTTTTTTCTGTTTCACCTCCACTCTAATAAATGTCTCCAGTTTTCAAGGTGCAAAAACTCTGTAAGGATGTTTGTCTCTGATGTCCTGTCCACTAACTCTGTCCTCACTCTTCTAAGGAACGGACTATTGTCTGGATCTCTCAGGACCTGCTCACTCACCTTCAGAAAGATCTATATCCTCATAGAGAAGTTTGCAAAGCTTTGCTGACACTTAGTTTTTTAAAACTCAATTTGAAACAAATGTCGATGTCTCAGGCAAACTGTATTCTTAGTCTGTGATTAGTAATTATTTTCTAGTTTAATTAGAGATTATATTTTCTACCCTATATTTTATTCCTTTTGTTCATTTCTATGAATTTCAAGAAAGAGCATATACATAGCATTTCTTCATGATCTTTTACTAGATGAATTTCTTGTGACTTCATGATGGTGTACAAAAATACAAAGATTCCTAAATTGAATTTGATAAATACAAAAATGTTTTTAACAGTTTTTTCTCAAATTGATGGTAGTAAATTATAGTCCTCCATATAAACTACCAGCATTTGCAATTATTGTTTACAAATTGGAATCTTTTATTGATTTTCGTCCAGCTTAATATGTAAGTAAGCATTTCTACCTCAGTAATCACTGGCTATATTGTATAGTGGTATAAAGATGTGTAGACCTTTTGCTATTTTTTCCCTATCAAAGATAAAGTGATGGAGGTATATGTCAGTGAAATTAAGTTCTATGCTTTAAATGGGTGATTTTTTTTTTCTTTCTTTCTTTAATGCAACAGAGTCTTTCTCCCTTCCAGCAGCCGTTGTTAGAAAGCATTAAATTGAGCATTCAAGATTAATTCCTTGGCAGGTCAAGAGGAGAACAGCATGTAGCCAATCCTACCTTCGCGTTCCTTCTTAATGGCTTCAGCACAGTGTGAAAAAGTAAACAGTTGTGACAAGAGATGTAATGGATGAGCTGGGTGTGACAGGTCACCCCAACTGAAGCTCATCCTCTCTTTAAGTATACTCTGTAATGAAGTGTACTCTAGCTTTGGAGATTATCAAAGACTTGTGTTGTAAAATATATTTCTAGAGTGGAGAAGGATCTTGAGTAAATATATTATGAATGATGGTGCCTAGTGACACCAAAGAAGTAAAAATAAATAATGAATGAAGTATGCTTATCCTGAAGTTTTAATAAGATCCTGCTTCTGTCTTCTCTGTGCCTTCCACTGCTCTCTTTTATGTACAAACACACTCTAGTCCAAATAATTTTATTTCTTAATAATTATTTGGTGAGTGGTTTTATAATTATTAAAGACAGCATGATTATGGCATTTTTCCCCCTAAAACCTCATATATCTCTTGCTCCTAACATATCTCATGACTTTTTATATACTGAGAACCCACGGATTTCTAGGAAATTAAATAGGTTAGTGGTCAAGCTGTCCTTCCCCATTTCATGGAATTATAAATAAAAATGGGATACTTTCCCTTTCTCCCACCAGTCCCCAAATCTCAGGGAGATAGACTGACAGGAAGAAATAAAAATAATGTTCTATTCACTGACATAAATTGTTGCTCAGTCTCAGAGTGAACTATTTCAAAATAAAGCTAAATTATTTCAGATAGGTTATATTTGCCTAGCGGTCAGTTTCTAACAATAATTATCATTATAGTTAATATCTATTTAATATTTACAATGTATCAGGCACACTGATAGGCATCTTGCATGCATCATCTGGTTTAATCTTCCCAGATAGAAAGTATTCTTTCATTAGTTTATAGAAAGCTGAGATTTACCCAAGGCCATAGAGTCAGAATTAAAACTACACTCTTCCAGACTCCAGAGCCCACAGTCTTGTCTTTATACTCCTCTACTACAGTGTGGTCCAATGTGGCAGCCACTAGCTGCTTATAGCTATTGAACACATGTGCTCGATAATGTAGCTAATGTCACTGAGAAAGTTATTAATTTTATTCAATTTTACATTTAAGTAGCCACATAGGACTACCATATTGGACAACACAGCTATAGTTGGTCTTTTATAAGATTTTTTTTTTTCTGTTATGCAGCAGTAGATGACAAATATACTGAATAAGAACTATGATATCTCTAAAATCCCTCTAATCTTAAAATCTTATGAAAATAAGAAAATCTTAAAATAAATAATGTGCCTTATAGGTGTGTTTCATTGGCTCTGAGCTGCTAGGAATATCCCCTCCTTAAAACAAACTAACAAGCAAACAAATAGTTCACGCCAAGTAGCCAAGAACAAGTTTACACTTTACTGTTAACATTTTAAGGGTTATTCAAAAACAACTTTTGAAATTAAATGTACTTCTGAAAAGTTTTATCAAGACACAGTCTAGCAAAACAATGTCTGCTTTTTTCAGAAAATAGAAGTGTTTGTACCGTACTTAAAGTTAGCTTATTTTCCTTATAACCACATTGATTTTTCCTGTTTAGAAGCATCAAGGCAAGGTATCTTTAATTACTGTCTCCTCCAGCGATCTCAAATCAAACCCACAAATCCTTGTAGACCTTTAGTTTAACTTTCTGAAAGCCAAGCAATTCTCTGTTAGACAGCAATCAGTTCCCTGAGACCTTCTGGATTGTTACTTTGAGAAGCTAAATTATATCAATAGCTAAACATATTACAAATAGTAAAAGTTCTGGTTGATCTGTGTCTAGCCAGTACTTAGTAATGTCTTTTGATTTTAATATTAACCATTTTAGTATGCAGTGGTATCCCATTTCAGTTTAAATCTGCATTTCTTGAATGACTGATAAAATTGAGCATGTCTTCTTTGAAAAGTTCAAACCTTTTATAAATTTTTATATTGGATTGCTTGCTTTCTTATTGTTGAATCTCAAGGGTTCTTTATACAATCTGTCTATACGGCATTTTTGGAGATGAGATTTGAACATATTTCTTTCTAATTTGTGGGGTTTTTTCATTCTTTTGACAGTGTCTTTCATAGAGCGAAAGTCCCTAATTTTGATGAAGTCCAACTCATCACTTTTTTCTTTTGGTATCATACCTAAGATATCGTTGCCCAGAAAAAGTCACAAAGATTTTCTTCTAAAAATAATATCGTTTTATGTTTAACATTTAGGTCTGCGAGGTATTGTTTGAAAAATTTTTTTTTACATCTGGATGTAAAATTTTCCAAGGAATATTTGTGGAAAAACTATCAATTTTTCACTAAACTGCCTTTACTCCTTTGTAAAAAATTAGATGACCATATTGTGTGGGTCTATTTCTAGATTCTTTATTCTGTTCCATTGATCTATATGTTTAACTGATATTATATTGTGTTTATTACTATAGTTTATTACAAGTCTGGAAATCAAATAGTATGGTTGCTCCAATTTTATTCTTCAAAATTGGCAACTTCATTTCCTTTGACTTTTCATATAAGTATTAGACTCAACTTGTTGGTGTCTACAACCTCATTCTGAATGTGATTGCATTGAGTCTATAGACTCTTATGAGAAGAATTGGCATTTTGACAGTATCAAGACTTCTAATCCATGAGTTTAGTATATGTCTTCATTTATTTAGGTTTTATTTTATATCTTTTACCAATGTTTTATAATTTTCATCATATATATCCTGCCCATATGTTTTTTAGATTTATGTTTAAGTGTATTTATTAATGCTATTGTAATTGGTACTTTTAAAAATTTTGATTTCCAATTGTGCATTGCTGATATACAGTCCACAACTTACATTTTTTTCACTTTGCAGTTGTCCAAATGTAATGTACATTGAGTAGAAACTGTACTTTGAGTACCCATATAACTATCCTGATTGCTGCTTTTAGTATAGCATTCAATAATTACATGAGATATTCAATACTTTGTTATAAAATAAGCTTTGTATTAGATGATTTTGCCCAATTGTAAGTTACTATAAGTGTTCTGAGCACATTTAAGGTGGGCATGGCTAAGCTATGATGTTGGAGAGGTTAGGTGTATTAAATACAGTTTCAACTTACCATGGGTTTTTTAGGTTATAAGTCCAGGAACATCTGTATGGGAATACAATTGATTTTTTTTTTTTTGGTATATTGACCTTATATCCTGCAATCTTGCTAATATCACTTATTAGTTCCAAGAGGGGTGTGTGTGTGTGTGTGTGTTTATAAATTCCTTGAGATTTTCCATGTAGACAATTATCTCTTATGTGAATAGAAACAGTTTTATGTCTTCTCTTCTAATGTTATATGTCTTTTATTTCTTTTACTTGCTTTTAGTTCATGGCTAAGAATTTGAGAATAATGTTTAATAAGGGTAGTGAGAACAGACACACTTATTCTGTTCCTGATGTTAGAAACATCGTGATGTTAGGGGAAAAAAGCATTCAGTCTTTCACCCTACAATATAAGCAATGGGGGCTGGTCATTGTTCTTATTGTAGATGTCTTTAATTTGGTTAAGAGCATTTATTTTTATTCATGGTTTGCCAAGAGTTTTTTGTTTGATTTTTTTATCATGATGGATGTTAAATTTTGTCTGATTTTCTGTATCTATTGAGAGAATTATATGGTTCTTCTTCTTTAATATGTTGATATCATGATTAACTTAATTGACTTTGAATGTTGAGACAGCCTTGTGTCCCCAGAATACACCCCAGTTTGTTATCTATTATTATTTTTATGTTTTTCTACATTCAATTTGGTAATATATTTTGAGGATTTTGAAGGCTGTTTATGAGGAATATTGGTCTGTAGTTTTCTTGTAATATCATTGTCTAGTTTTGCTATCAGGGTAAGGCTGGCTTCATAAATAGAATTGGGAAATGTTACTTTCTATTTTATGAAACAGATTGTGTAGATCTGCTATTATTTCTTTCCTAAATATTTGCTAAAATTTACCAGGGAAATCATCTGGATTTGGAGTTTTCTTTGTTACAGGTATTTTAACTATGAATTCAATTTCTTTAACATATATAGACTATCTAGGTTATATATTTTTTGAGTGATTTTTGTTAGTTTTTGTCTTTAAAGGAATTAGTCTACCTCATCTAAGTTATCAAATTAGGCATCTGTGGAGTCTGTAGTGATATCTCCTCTTTTATTCGTTTTTTTTTTTTTTGGATTGTATGGCATGTGATTTGTATTTCTTTTTTTTTATTGCAGCATATTATGGGGGTACAAATGTTAAGGTTACGTACATTGCCCTTGCCCCTCTCCCCCCTCCAGTCAGAGCCTCAAGTCTGACCATCCCCCAGATGGTGCACATCGCACTCATTATGTATGTATATGCCCATCCCCTCTTCCCCCCTCCCGTCTGCCCGACACCGGATAAATGTTGTTCCTGTGTGTCCACTTAGGTGTTGATCAGCTAATACCAATTGGCTGGTGAGTACATGTGGTGCCTGTCCATCCATTCTTGGGATACTTCACTTAGTAGAACGGGTTTCAGCTCCGTCCAGGAAAATACAAGAGGTACTATATCACCATTGCTTCTTATGGCTGAATAGCACTCCATGGTATACATATACCACATTTTATTAACCTACTCGTGTATTGATGGGCACTTGGGTTGTTTCCACATCTTTGCAATTGTGAATTGTGCTGCTATAAACATTCGAGTGCAGGTGTCTTTTTTATAGAGTGTCTTTTCTTCTTTTGGGTAGATGCCCAGTAATGAGATTGCTGGATCAAATGGTAGATCTACTTGTATCGCTTTCAGGTATCTCCATATTGATTTCCAGAGAGGTTGCACTAGTTTGCATTCCCACCAGCAGTGCAGGAGTGTTCCTATCTCTCTGCATACATGCCAACAGTTATTGTTTTGTGACTTTTTGATAAAGGCCATTCTCACTGGAGATAAGTGATATCTCATTGCGGTTTTGATTTGCATTTCCCTGATGATTAGAGATGTTGAGCATTTTTTCATATGTTTGTTGGACATTATTCTGTCTTCTTTGGAAAAGTTTCTGTTCATGGTCTTTGCCCACTTTTTGATAGGGTTGATTTTTTCTTGCTGATTTTCCTAAGTTCTAAGTAGATTCTGGTTATCAGCCCCTTATCAGATGTGTAGCATGTGAAAATTCTGTTAATAACTCCTTCTTCCTGCCTCATGAGAGCACAGTAATGAGACGACCCAGACAAACAGCCTCCTAAGTCAACCTAGTGTATCTCTAAAGATATTTCCTTTTCCTGACTAAAATCCCTCCAGTGGAACTTGAATTGTAGTGCCTTTAACACAGGACTTAATTAGTGTTTGTATAGTAGTCCCCCCTTATTCACTGGGGATAGGTTCTAAGACCTGCAATGGATGCCTAAAACCATAGATAGTACCAAACCCTGTATCTGCTATTTTTTTCCTATACATACATACATATGATAAAGTTTAATTTATGCATTAGGCACAGTAAAAGATCAACAATAATAACTAATAATAAAATAGAGCAATTATAACAATACACTATAATAAAAGTTATGTGAATGTTTATTTCTATAATTTTCCATTTAATATTTTTGGACCACAGTTGACCACAGGTAACTGAAACCATAGAAAGTAAAACTATAGATAAGAGGGGGCTACTATATCTAAATATTTATATGATACACATTTAATATCTTTTAAAATACTGTTTAATCAAACATATGAAATATCTACTACATGCCTCCTGTTATAATAAAACCCTTATTTCTCCTCTTATCAAAGTACAATCACTCTAGAGTTGGATATCTTGCCATTGTGCTATGAGTCCTGAAGAACAATCACTCTAAATGTGCCTTGTCTCATATCTCTGATGCCTCGGTCTTACGAATCTCTGCCTCCTGCAATAGTTCCTCCCCATCAAAAAGGCATTGATCTCACCACCACTACACTGACCTTTATTATCCTCTGCCTTCACTTGCCTCTAAATTTCATTATGATTATACCCACTTCTTTTTATACATTCCAAGCAAGATCTAAACTCTGAATAAATTCAGTTTAGGAATGATCCACCTAATTTAGTGTTGCTAAAGGGAGAAAAAATTCCTCTCTTGCTAACTGGTATTTTTGACTTAACTTTAAATCAGTCCTTAGTGGTATTCAACAGTTCCATAAAACTACCCTGGTTTATTCAGCACTATTTACCCCACTCTCATAGATGACAATTTTGAAACTTTATGTAATATTTCAATGCTTGCTATTTTACTGAGAAATAATCACAGAACACTATATACATATCCCTACCACTACATCAACCCACCTACTTGCATCTATACTTCTAAAGATGAAGACCCCTTCCTGCTAGGTAAAGCAAACTTCTCCAGTTACTAACTCCTAGACCCCATATACTATTATATGTGCAAATTGGTTGTCCCAGCATTGTTCTTATACTTGCTAACACTATCAGTTATTTTCCCTTTCTGCTGAATCATTCACACCAGCATACAAATATGGTCTTATAACTTTCATTTCAAAGAAATAAAGCTCTCTCTGTATATTCTCTTTCAGCTAAATTCTGATGAATCTGCTTCCTTTATGATTTCCATATATATATATATATACATATATATATATATATTATTTTTACCAATTCCTCTCCTTCCATTTTGTTTTGAATCCACTTAAGTGATTCTTTATCATTCCACCAGAAGAGCCCTTGGCAAGGTCAACAGTGATCTCCATATTGGTAAATCCTCCAAATGGTTATTTTTTTTGTCAAATCAGACTTTGGTCTTTGAAACTTGTCTTTCTTTTTTTATCTTTACTTTTCTTGAATTTTTGTACACGTATTCTTTTGGCTTTCTTCTTACAACATCAGTAGTTTCTTTGATGGTTATATTCAATTCCCAAAATATTAAATATTAAAAGTGATATATTTCTATTATAATTGTTCATATCATCTGTGGCTCTAAAATAACATAAGCTGATTAAAGTTAGAAACCATGATTTTATAACTTCTTATTCACAGGCTCTTGCACTGTTGAGTAGGTGAATTATCTCTCTTAAGGCTTCTCTGATGTAGGTAAAGTAGCCTCCAGCAAAAGGGGATTATTCTCCCCTTTAATTCCTATTGTGTAATCCCAAACAATTTATCTGATGTAACGAGTGACTTCTGATTCTCCACATAAGAGAAATAATCTTAATGCACTTGCTTATAATGGCATAAAAACTAATTATTTTACATTTCAGTTCAATAATTCATACTATCACAGAATTTGAGTGATTCTTAACCAAAAATAGAGAATATAACTCACATATCCAAATTTATTTACTTTTTACTGGAGGGTCACTATTTTGAGAATCATGTCTTTGCACAGAGGACAGAAATACCCTGCTACCCATAAAATATGTAATCACTGGAAGTTAATCATGCTTGCTTATTGGTAATATAATGTTGGCACTTTGTTAAATGTACTTCACTAAATAATAGACAGTACTTTGTTCAGGGCAGGTATCCCTCTTGTTCTCAGGCATTCTCCACACACCATAAAATAAAATTATTTTATGGCTTCTGTATTTGCCAAGCAACAATATCATAAATATTATCAATATTGTTTGACCTTCAACTGTCACAATCACAGTGTACAAAAGTCTACACAACTACTGTACTATACATGGGAAAAAATAAAGGAGACCATTTAAGTAATATATGTGTGTGTGTGTGTGTGTGTGTGTGTGTGTATATATATGAGATATAAATGTGTCTTCTGTGTATAACAAGGGATTTCTGTATGACCATACGGGTGGATCATTCATGAAAAAAAGTGGAGGAAAGGATAGAAAAACACTTGAAAAGCCTGAAGTTTAAATTAAAGTAACCTGTTCAATTTCTTTAGATTAATAATATACAATTATTTTCTTACTTTAGGTCAATCTAATATAAAGTGCTTCAATATTCTACATTTATGTAGAGATATATTTATAAAACAAATGGTTTAGTGTAGTTCATACAATGCTTTTATGAATCATAAATGTCAGTATTGATTTAAATAATGATTTCAGATTATTTAAAAATGGAGAAAGATACTGTTTCTGAATAACATTGATAATATCTTCTTTTTTCATTGAGACTTTAATGATCTTGACACTTTTGAAAAGCACTGGATAGGTATTTTCTAAAATGTCCTTCAGTTTGAGTTGGTTTGATATTTTCTCACAATTGTATGGGATTATGGATTTAGGAGGAAGAAAACCATAGTGATGAAATACTATCCTCATTGTTTTTATCAAAGAATACTTGATATTGACACAACTTATTACTGGTGGTGTTAACCTTCATCATTGGGTTAAGGTAGTGACTACCTTAAGTTATTCACTGTAAAGATTATTACAGGCAAAGATAACAAAATTATTCATAGGATCCAAGATAAAATGTTAAAGGTGTAAAACAAATTGCAAGAAGTGCAGTGTGGCTGGAAAAAAAATGAGGGAAAGAATTATAGAATTCTGAGGAAAAGAATTATTTCTCTTACATGGAGAATCAGAAGTCACTTGTTACTTACGGCAGACAAATTGTTTGGGATCACACAACAGGAATTAAAGGGGAGAATAACTCATCTTTGCTGAAGGCTATTTTACCTACATCAGAGAAGCCTTAAGAGAGATAATTAACACGCTCAACAGTGCAAGAGGATTTTAAAAGGACAAGGGATGGAGTTATAGCTCAGGTGAGTGTCTTATGAGAAATTTTAAGATCGTTAGCTTTTACTTTGAGTGTAATGTGGAAACATTGCTGTTTTCTAAGGATCACTTTGGCTACAATTGACATGAAGGTTGTTAAGACTAGGTTGACCAGTAGTTGAGGTGCTGATAAGTAATCAAATTTTTTATATATTTTGAAAATAGAATTAATGATATTTGATGATGAATTGGATATAAAGTGTAAGAAAAAAGTGAAAGAGAAGGAGGACTCCAAGATCTTTTTGGCATAAATAAGAGACTTAGAAGACTGTGTGGTAAGCAGATGTAATAGGATATATCAGGAGTTTGGTTTTGGGTATGTTAAGTCTAGTTGTCTTTTAGACACACACGTGAAAATTTTATATAGGTTGTTGGATATAAGACTTACAGTAGAAGTTAAAGCAAAGAAAAAATTCATAAATTATTATTTATCTGGGTATAGTAAACATTACTAATGTTCACCAATATTTCTAGTCCTCTTCCCCTCCCTAAATGTATGGGATAAGTATTTCATGGCTCCTTGCTGACTTAAAGTTAAGTATGTCCACATGACTTCTGTTAGCCAACAGTATGTGAATAGAGGTTATATGTGTCACCTTTGGTTAGAAGCATTCCATGTCAGAATATGATTATCCATGTTATCTTCCCATGATCAAACACACCATTAAGGCTTCATTCTGAGATGGTAGTCCTTGAGATGATGAAGAAATGTATAATAAAAAGAGTATTTGCAATAAGCAGAGATAATTTATTAACCTGTAATGCATGTATTAGATGAGAGAGAAAATAATTGTTTTATTAGAACATTAAAATTGGGCATTAATACACATGACTAATACAGATGACATTTAAAGCCATAGATTTGATGAGACCACCTACAGATTAAGTGAAGACAGAAATAGAACAGGTTCAAGTACTGAATTCTGAGGCTCTTTAATTTTAAGCGGATAGAAAGATGAGAGTAAATTAGCAAACAAGACTAAGATGAAACAGCTTGGCAACCATTTGAGATGAAGGAAACTACACAATCAATAAATAGTGTTATAGGCCATGGAGCTAAATATTTTTCCTTTGCTTACTGAGGTTTTATCAAAATCAGTGATTTTTTATAAAATAATAATAATTGTTGTTGAAATTTTATTATTCTTTTCCATCCTGTCCTGACAAAAAATAGTTACAGAGAAGTCACTGAGCTTAACAAAAGATTATTACCAAAAGTAGCAGGCCTATTGTTTGCCATATATAATAATGAATTAATAATTTAAATTTTAGACAAGGCTGACATAGCAGTACTATTATCCCTAGTAAGCTAATTCTTCAAGACACAATTGACAAAAGAGAACAGAGTAAAACAATATGACAATATGGTAGTATAACTTATAACTTAAAAATTATACTCTGCCTCTGTTAGCTGTGTGACTTGTACATTTTTTTTTAACTTCTCTATCTCACTCATCTAAAATGGAGGGAAATAATGTTATTAATCTATTGATAACAGATTGCTCTGAAAATTTAAAAAAATAACAATATAGGTAAAGAGTTTAGATAAAGTGATTAGGTAAGTACAGTTTAGTTTTAGCTATTATTTTTACATTTTTAGGCAACAACATAAATTACAGATATCTAAAATCCTAACAGTATCCATTTCCCTTCTGCCTCCATGACAATACTCATATAGAGCAATGTACCTTAAGAAAAACACAGATCTCTGCTGGCTGGTCTCATTTTAAGTTTATGATTGTAATCCTCAATGAGATTTTAATGTTACCCCCCCAAATCACACTATATCTCCTTAATCCATTCACTTTTCCACAATCCTTGATAAGTTTTTCACCACTTCTTTCCTTAAACTTCCAATATTTCTTTCACAACCTTCTTCCCAGCTGATTATCACATTCTATTTCTCTCAGAAAATACAAATGAGAACTCCACATGTTAACACCACAAGTACTGCAAAACTAATTTCACCTGGGATATATGCTATGCTTTCTTTTTTGTTACTATGAATAAACTAACAATGCATCTAGCTAAGCTCAACCTTTCACTTCCTGTAGTTAAAACCTGTCACCTCTTGTCCAAAGATATGATTCCAGCAATCATTCCTTCTTATTTTTCCATTGTTAATTTTCATCTCTCTACTAGATCATACCCATCAGCATACATATATATTACCATTAATTAATAATTACACTTGACCTTCCCAATAACTAGCTAGCTTTTATTCTATTGCAGCTCAATTCCTTAGATGTGGTGTGTCTTTCTGTTGTCTCCAATTACTTTCTGCTAATTTGCTCTAGAACTCACTCCATTCATGCTCTTCCTCCAAGGGTCCACCAAATTGATTCTTGTCAATATCACCAATGGTCTCACTACTGCTAAATCCAAAGTTTTGTCATCATCTTACTTGAGTCAACAGCTACGATAAACACATTGGGCATATTCCTCTTTCTATTACTTGTGATGGTATAAATGAGAAGAAAACTTCTATAAAATTTTTTCTGGATGGTGTTTGTAACCATTGAAAATTGTAATGTAAGGTTATCTATGGTTTTGAGATAAATTACAGTGTCTTGCTTTTCAACAGAGGTCATAAAGCAAATGTAAAAATGGCACAGACATTTAACAGAAATAAAGTAGACTACCTGAGAAAAATGCATGTTTCATTGAAGATATGCAAAGCTGGAATGTGGCCAATATTCACAGAAGAAACTCCAGATGATGTTTTCTAATGGAGAAATAGAAAGATTAGTATAATTATACTAGCCAACAATATAATATACACTGATGATACTAAAGGCTATAGAGCAGGGTAATTAGGTGGATTTAGGAGCCAAAGTTCATGAATTCATATCAGGCTCATGTACTACTTAAAGGGTGTCTCTATGTTTCAGTTTCCTCATCCTCCTAATGGGGTTAATGTAGGTTTTGACTGTTTTAAATAAATACAAGTTTAAAAATAATAACAATATATTTTAATTTTCTTCATGATCCTGCTAGATTCCTAAAGTAGGATGTGTTAAAGATCATTTTTAAAAAGCATCTCTCATTGCAACAAATTTGGTCATTTATGAGTATAAATCATAGATCTTAAAAATTGAAAACGTTCTGAAATAATAGGCAGTTGATATGATCAAAGACCTTGGCAGTGGCTAGAACTAGGTATTTTCTAAACTAAACCCTTATCTAGGCAAAAAAGTTAATTACAGCACAGTTTATTTAAAATTGTATAATGTGATTGCATTCAGGGGACTATATAGACACTCTTGATGACAGGCACTGCCTTCAAAATATGTAAATAATACGTGTTCTGTACAAACTATTAGTCTATTCAGAAAATAAATACAGCATCTAAATTATTGTTTCATAGACTATGCATTTTCTCAAATGTGATGTGACTGTGTTCAAAGTAATTATATTAGTCTAATTACTTTTTCAACTTTCTAATTCATACAATTATATTTGATTGCTATTTTTAAGAAATGCATACTTCCACAATGCCTGCTTACTAGACTCTAGAAACCATATTCTTCACAGTATCTAAATCAAATCTTGGAAGGAAATTGGGAATTTAGGAAAATCACCACATTACAATCTCATTTTATATATCAGAGGTTGTTCTTCAGGCAAGTGTGTGAGAGCTGAGACTATTCTTCATTCCAATGCTTAATTTTTTCTGTATATGACTATATCTTTCATCACCAGAGTAGGGTATTATTTACATGGAATTACAAGGATTTTGCATATTGCAAATTAACTCAAATCTACACAATACCCCCCTAATATTTACAAGGGATGAGACTAGGCACAATGATTTCCAAAGATGAAAATGAAAGGATATCCACCATTATTCACATCGAGTAACTTAAACACATGCTGGAAAAAATTAATCTGATAGTTTTATTAGTGATAAATTTTCTAAAAGTGGCCCAGACTTAGTGCTATGGGAGAGAAAGCATAGTCTAAGCAGAGATGGCATTTGAACATACATTAGAGACTTAGAGGATAACACAAGCAATAGAGGTAATTCACATGCTACATGCAAGACATTAGAATCATTTTCATGTTTCTGGAGTGCAAACTTGGAGACAGAGTGTCGTCAAGGTGAGACTGAAAAGTCACAACCAGCCACATCAAGTGGTAATTGGGTGATACTTTAAGAAGCTTAAAATTCACCTACAGGTAATAAGGTGATAATTATCACTTGCAATTTATTTTATTGCATTTAAAAACACATTTAATAAAATAATTTGTTTCTTGTAAAGGTTAAATAGTAAAAACTCCATGTATATATTAACTAATTGCTCTTTTTAATTTTCACATAACTATAATAATTTAGTTTATTCATCATACCATTTATTTTTATTTCAATAGATTTAGCCAGTATAAGTGGTTGGTGTTACATGGATGAATTGTATAGTGGTGAAGCCAGGAATTTTAGTGTACCCTTTACACATATAGTGAACATTGTACCCAATGGCTAATTTTGATCACTCACTCCCCCACCCTCCTCACTCCTGAGTCTCCAAAGTCCATTGTACCACTCTGTATGGCCATGTAGACCCATCATTTAGTTCCCATTTATAAATAAGTACATGTGGTATTTGTTTTTCCATACCTGAGATGATTCAATACTTCACTTCAGATAATGGCTTCCAATTCTATCCAAGTTGTTGCAAAAGACATTATTCCATTCTTTTTTAAGGCTGAGTAGCATTCCATTGTGTGTGCATGTGTGTGTGTGTGTGTGTGTGTGTGTGTGTGATATTTTTGTTATTTACTCATCAAGTGATGGGCACTCAGGCTAATTCCTTATCTTTGCAATTGTAAATTCTGCTGCAATAAACATATGAGTTTATATGTCTTTTTGATATAAATGGCTTCTTTTCCTTTGGGCAGATACCTAGTAGTGGGATTGCTGAAACAAACAGGTCTACTTTTAGTTCTTGAGGAATCTCTAACTTTTTTCCATAGAGGTTGTACTAATTTACATTCCCACCACCAGTGTGTAAGTGTTCCCTTTTCACTGCATCTATGCCAACATCTTTTTTTTTTTTTTGACATTGAAATATGGCCATTCTGACAATGTTAAGGTGGTATCTCATTGTGGTTTTAATTTACAATTCGCTGATGACTAGTGATTTTCATATCTTTTTCAGCCATTTGTTTCTCTTCTTTTAAAAAATATCTGTTTATATGTTTTGCCCACTTTTTAATAGGGTTATTTGGTTTTTCCTTGCTGATTTGTTTGAGTTCTTTGTAGGTTCTGGATATTAGTTCTTTGTTGGGTGCATAGTTTGTGAATATTTTCTCCCATTCTGTAGTTTGTCTGTTTACTCTGTTGATCATTTCTTTTGCTTTGCAGAAGCTCTTTAATTAAGTTCAATTTATTTATTTTGGCTTTTGTATTTTCTTTTGGGATCGTAGTCATAAATTCTTTGCCTAGGTCAATTTCAAGAAGATTTCTTCCTAAGTTTTCTTCTAGAATATTTATGGTGTCAGATTTTACATTTAAGTCTTTAATCCATTTGAGTTAATTTTTGTGTATGGTGAGAGATAGGGATCCAGTTTCATTCTTATGTATGTGGCTCTTCAATTTTTCTGGTACCAATTATTGAATAGGGTATCCTTTATCTAATGCATATTTTATATGATTTGTTGAAGATCATTTGTAGGCATATGTGTTTCCCCCCACCCCACCCCCCCGGGTTTTCTATTCTGTCTCATTGATTTATGTGTCTATTAACAGTACCGTGTTCTTTTGGTTACTATAGCCTTGCAGTATAATTTGAAGTCAGATAATATGTTGTCTCCAGATTTGCTCTTTTTGCTTAGGATTGCTTCAGCTACTTGTGCTCTTTTTTAATTCCATATGAAATTTAAGATTGTTTTTCTAATTCTGTGGAAATTATGTTGGTATTTTTATGGGAATTACATTGAATCTTTGAATCACTTTGGGCAATATGGACATTTTAACAATATTTATTCATCTAATCCATGAAATTAGCAGAGGCAGGGAGCTGTGGGACACACGAGCTGCTCACACTTCCCTCTCTTAGTAGTGACAGCCATCTCTGTCCTCCAGGGGAAAAAAAGTACCCAGATTTCAAATTCTCACCCTGGCCACCTGCAGCATAGGTGGTAGAGAAAGATCAATCTGCTCTGTGCAGGGCTACCAGACTGGCTATGGGTTGTAGCTGAAATGCTCTGACAGGGGAGGTTTGATTGTGTCAGGGACTTGCCTCCATAGGGGTAGTTTCCTCCTAGAAGAGACAGGCAACTCTAGGAAAGTACTATTAGTCCCACCCTACCTCAGAGGAGGTGGTAGTTTTTGACATTGCAGCACATGAAAACATTTTCTGAGGCTTTTTAGAGGGAAAGGAGTGAGCCTCAATGTCCATGGAAACCTAGGTATGATAGATGCTCTGTTGGAGGTGGTGCAGATGTTCCCAACTGCTCTGGCTCAATTGTCCCATGTTGAACCCTCACCATTCCCAAACAGAAACAGCTAGGGCTGCCTTGGCAGCAGTGGGAGGGGGACATTAGCAGGAGCAGAAGGCCCTGAATACCGGGGAGCTGGTGACCTGGTCTCCTTTGTCCTAAGGGACACTCTGGACTGCTGCACTCTCCTCTCAGCTGGAAGTCACCCACCCTGAATTCCCAAGCTCTGGGATACCCACGATTTCCACGGGACCTGCCCATCTCCCAAGGCTGCTGCAGTCTGAGTGGGTGCTAGGGAGCATTGGCTACGGATCCAGTGATGTAGAGATCCAGGGCCTGAGATTCCCAGGTTGGGACAGCTGCAAAAATGTTGCCTATCCATGATGGGAGAGAAATAAGCTGAACCCTCCATGCAGAACTCAGGTATGGTGAACAGAGTACCATAGGGGATGTACTATCTGCAAGCCCAGAATTGGTCATCCTGCAGCTCACCTGCATCCAAAGCTCATGTTTGGGAGCAGAGGTGGCTATGTCTGCAGTATTCGGTGGTTGGAAGAGGGGGGTCTCTGGTCTCTACATCCCTACCTGGGTTCTGATGCTGCTTCTGCTCTGGGGTGTGGATACTCTCTTACCGTATGGACTCCTCTCAGTACTTGTATCTCCACTGGGAGTGGTGCAGACAACTTCAGGTCTCAAGCCAGTGGCTCTCTGGTGCAGGACAGTACATGTTTTGCCTTCCCTGTCCTAAAAATTGTTCGCTGCAAGCCCCAGTTCCCTTGGGGTATCCCACCCTATGGATCATAACTCCTGGAATACCGCTGCTCTCCTGTGTCTCCCTGTTTCTTTGTGGTTGTCACAGTACAAGTGGGTGCTGGGAAATGTTCATGTGGGATCCACTGATGAGGAGACTTAGGGAATATGACTTCACTGGCAGGACAGAGGCACCCAGCCTTTGCACTGGCAATATGGTGCCTGCTGTCCCAGCTCAGGTCTGTGGTGGATGGTAGTAACTCCACTCAGGCTTGCAGCCTGGTGCTCTGCTACCAAGAAGCTCTGAGTTCCCTGATGGCAGGGCAACAATGCCTATAATCATCAGGATAGAAGGGCTCTGCAACAGATTTGGAGCTGGCAGACTACCACAGGTGTGAGGGGAGGAAAAGTAAACACTTCCACCTACCCTGTACACTAGACTCCAAATTCCTTGGGGGTCAGTCTTTGCCAAAATTTTGCTCCTTCTTGTTCTGCTCCACAACTTCTTCCCGTGTGATCTCCAGTAAGGGTTGGGTCTGGCACACTTCCTTCCATATTTCACCTGGACTATGCTTTTTCACCTGAAACTTTTTCTTTAATTTGGGATGATCTGGCAACTGACGTCTCCAGTTGGCCACATTTCTCCCTCCCTCTTCATACATTTTTAGTGTCAATTCAAATATAAACAATGTTGTCATAGGTTTATACAGTTTATGGAAGACAGATTTGATTTTAACAGTTCTAGAGAAAGAGAAACTGATTTTAAAATGCAGATAAGAACTGCTTTTATGTGAGATAGATAAGCTAAAGAAAGACCAGTGGTCAGAGTAAAAAAAAAAAAAAAAGACACACACAAGAAGTTTTTCATAAAATTTAAGTATTTGAAACTGGAGAGACATGAAACTAATGGAATCTGAGGATTGAGATACTAGAGAAAGGAGAACGTCCAAGAAGTCATTTGACTTCTGAAGGCCCTTTGACTCTCCATGAGTAGGGCTCATGAAGAACAGCTGCTCAGAATAACGAAACCAAGGAGCCCCATGCGGATACTTGGGGTGTCCAGGCCAAGGTCAAATTTCTCCTCAAGAACAATTACTAGATTCTGTGGTTGATTAGGTAAGAAAGTAAAAATCTATATAATTTTCATCTATGAAGGAATACTTATATAAAACTTGACCTCTCACATTAAACAACTAGAAAACTGGGGAAAACAGGAAAACCATTGCTTTTACATATTTGGCAACAGTCAGTGCAGGACTGATCTCTGAGAGGGGGACAACTACGAGACAAGCACCACCATCACTGTGGCTTTCTGCCTGGAGATAATTGTGTGGTCATGGCAAAGGTAAGAGAAGCCAAGGGAGGAGTCCAGTAATCTTGATGAAGTAGAGAATTTCAATTAAGGGAGGGTGTGGCAGCTAGGAGTTGTAGGGCAAAGTACTGAAGAGAGGGGTCAATGCAGGAAAAGAGCTCCATTAATATGCTTAAAAGTCTCTTGTATCCTTGGCTGACTATCCATCTATCTCTATAGGTACTAGATGGAACTCCGTGAGGCCAGGCAAAGAACAGCTACAATGGGAAGAATGATTACTGGGAAGTAGTAAGCTGGAAAGTTTGCTGAGCATCCTCAGAGGTATCAATCATTTTATTTTACCACCCAGACCAGAGAAATATTGTTGCAAATTTGGAGCAATTAGTATATATTTCCAAAGGGTCTCATCATATTAGAGGGACTAAACTGGTTTTAGAGTAAAGACTATTCTAGACCCACTGAACCACAAGCTTAAAAATAAGCATGGAAAAGATCAAGCTGATCCATAAATAGCATACCAGATCATGTATGCTAAATAGGTAAAATAAGAGATTTTGTTATAATTTTTATAATGTAATAATACTTTTTGGCTGATGGTCATTAGGACTTAGTTCTGTAGTGATACAGCCAAACAATCCTAATAAAGATCTTTAAGTTAGGATGGAATTGGTTCACTTTAAGAACTTGTTCCCTCTCTTTTCCTATTGCATCCATATTTTTCCCATTTTTCACTTCTATTTTTATCCTTCCATCTAAGTAAAACATATCCTTTTCAAAGAGCAAAATCTTTTCCTGAAAAATAAACCCACTGCAGTTATACCTCTTTGTTTTTTATAAGCTTCTCTGCTATTTTCAGAATCAGAAATATTAATTATCACAGGGGTAGTAACAGCTTGTGCTCGTACTGCTACTGTCTCTATTGCTATTATAGTGGGTCCTTTGGCCTATCTATATTTCTCATCTCTAATCATGTGGAACTTTTGATGAATAATAATTAACGTATTGATGAATATATCAAGAAAGGTTAAACTTAGGGTGGTAGTAGGCAGTGTTTACTCCCACATTAGTTAATTTTCTCTTGAAATGAGATTCAGAGTGTACAATAAATGTAACTTAAATTATAGTTCTATGTTATTTTTCGAATATAGTGTGACAAATTTGATTTTTGAAAGGTTAGAATAAATGATTTGATATTTTAAAAGGTCAAAAATATCATCTTTTTAGTTATTTTTCATAGCAGCAAATAAATGGTGATTACTTATTACTTAAGTTTTGCAAATCAAAGATATTTTTGGAGGAAAAGTAAAGTAGAAGGAATTGATTTTAAAAGTATACATACAACGCATTAAAGGTTTCTAATCTATCTCCTTACAAATAAGATTCAAAGTTGTACTGGCCATGAATCAAGAATCTCTGAATAATAAAGTATTACTAGCATGTCTGCACAATATTTTTCTCAGGAATTCCAACAGTTCGTTACCTAATCAATTACTCATCCTTTTTTACTTGTTTAGATGTTGCCTATAAGAAGAATATATTTAATTAGTTATCCTCTTTCAAGGAAATATTTTATTTGGGACATTAAGATATATATTTATACCTGCACAGAAACCATAATTCTTGAAGAAAAAAAAATGCTGCCTTTAGTTACATTCTGTATTGTACAAGGAAATGTTGTTGTAGAAATAACCTTAGAATAGAAAATATATTATTTATTTCAAACCACCCATTCAGCCACTTACTATTTGTTTCATTCTGAGCTAGTTAAATGGGGTTAATAGTCTTAGTTATTATTATAAAAATTAAAAGTAATGTGAGGACCTGATTTATAGTGGTCATTTATAAACATATATTACATTCTTGATTGTCATCCTGTAAACCTGGAAATAGTTGTTTTATAGTTAAAATCCAATAACTACACTTTCTGTAAACTTTACTTTCAAAGCTATGTTAGAGAATATGAAGACAAACATTGCTATCAGAAGAATACGTACATACAAACATATGCACATACTGGATTATATATATTGAAAATAGGATACTACATTTCTTTTTCTGTGTCAAAGCGGTGTTTGATTAAAAACACATCCCATTTATCAGCAGAAGGCAATTTAGGAAAAATTAAGAGTTCTTTGTTTAGATAATGATAAGGAAAAATACATAATCTGCCACAATAATTTCTCTGGCATCTACTTTACATACTTACAGCTCCTCCTATAACTTTATAAAACATTCTCAGAATCAATGCTCTTCACGTTCTAGCCTTAATGCCACTCTTACCTCTCAAATTAACTTCTTTTTGTTTTGTTTTGTTTTTTCCACCCCCCACCCTACTACTACTCAACGGTGGTGAGTGGGAAGAGGTGATTCTAAGAAGCTAGCAGCTAAGGGGGCGCTCACATGAACGAACGCGGGGAGGAGGCGAGAGAAGAGGGGAGAGTGCATATGGGGAATGGAAAAAAAGAGAAAGAGAAAAAAATAACCAGAAATGACCTTTTTTGCCTGTACTTTTTTTTTTCCCAGTTGGAAAAGTAATTCACGCTCCTTGTAAAAATCCAAACTTTTTCATACATGTTTAATACTGATAGGACTCCTTGGATGACAGCCTCTAACAGTTTAGGTATATTCTTTCCGATTATTGCACACACAAATACTAAAGTCTAACTTGTTCTTAAAGAAATAGTTTCATAGTATACACACCACTGCGCAACGTTCCCACTGGGAAATATATCTTAGACGCCTTTTGAATGAGTATGTGAAGAGTGTAGATACTTTTTAAATATCTAATTAGAATCCAGTGAGAAACCATATCGCCAGCCCTGTCAGCCCTTCCCCGGCGCCATTTCCGGAGCGGCAGGCGCGGAGCTGCCCGCTTCCCTTTCCAGTCAGAGACCTCTCCAGTCCCGCGGCTCGGTGGGCCCACTCCGCTGGGAGGCCAGAAGCCAGGGAGAAGGCCGGTAGCTGCTCACAGCCTCACAGGGTCCTCCTTGCTAGCAGCTCCCGGAACCTCGGCGCCTAAGGGCTAACCCCTGCTGCAAAACCTCCTGTCCGGGAAGAACTAAACGCATCGCCTCGGGGGCAAGACTGGCTTGGATTTCCTGTCTTTATGGCCTTTCCCTGCAGGTGCGGCCACGGCCACCTAAGCAGTGGCCTGGGCCTGCCAAGCTCCCTGACAATCTGACAAGCTCTTCCTGGAGCCTGCCTGTTCTCGAGGGTCCCGCACCTGGTCCGGGGCGTCAACTCACCTGAGGCCTGCAAGCTCCTGGCGTCTGGCCTGACTCAGCGTCGCAGCCTCTGCGGAACCCCTTGCCGCCCGCGTGACTCAGTGACTCCGTTCGCTCACGGGAGCCAACGGCGTGAGGCACCTGACAGGAGTGCGAGGCTGCCTCCCACAGCTGTCCCGCCCTGCGTGGCTGTCAGGCGGCGCCTGGGAGTTTAAGCCGCCCGGAGCGCTCCTTCTGGACTCACCTTGCACTGGCCTTCGGACTGAGTGCGCGCTGTCTGGGGTGGTCGTGACGGGGCCAGGTGCACGGGCAAGACGGCTGGGAAGACACCACCCGGGACCCGTCCGTCGTGGCTCCTGCGGGTCCCAAGCCATGGAGAGGCCTCCGCGGAGACGCCCGAGGCCCGTGACCACTGTCCGCCGCCTGACGCAATCCGTGGCACCCTTGCCGCACGCCCTCAAATTAACTTCTTAATTAACTGCCTGGGCGTCAAAAAAGTTCAGTAAGTGACTAAGAAATGGAATAACCCTTCTTGAGCGACTGGGGACTGGAAGGAATTAGATCGGTTGAGGCAGAACTCTCTGTGGAGGAAAGGTGAGTGAGAAAATCTGAGAAAATGATTATTAGCACTTTCATTGTTTGTTTATATTTAAGAATATTTGTTGAAAACTGAAACCCCTTCCTGGCGAAACATACACTTATAAATGTCTAACTGCATTTTCAAGACCACAGCAGCTATAGAAAATTGTTCCATTATCTGGGAGTCTCTGCCAAGTTTCCAGCTTCAAATTTCCCGTGATGTAGAATTATGCTATATTATTATGATTAAGTGTTTTGTTTTCATTTCTTCTGTACCAATGTTGTTGTATCTTTCATTGCATCCTTTACGCTTTCTATTTCCTGACATAAAAGAGGAGAAAGGAGAAACAAAAATATAAACACTTCTGAATCAAACTATTTCTATTCCTTTCCAGCTACTATGTTGTCATTTATTCTGTTCTGCCTTTCAAGATGTCTTTGTTTAACCCTACTTCTGACATTTTAAGTTAAAAATAACTCTTTATTTTTACCCTAGTAATATATAATAATAGGAGCCTCAAATTATTGAATAGTTAGAGCCTACTTAAATAATATGAGACTTGATGTTAAATGTAAAATGTGATGTAAAAATCATGTTATAGAAGTTCAAAACCAAATACGATCTCTGCTTCTTTCTGTAATGTTGATTTATAAATGATCAAAAAAAAATCCAAACCTTGTACATAATTTAACTTAAAATTAATTATAAAATACCACTGCTTGATCCTCTTTTCTAGAGCAGAGTAGGATTGAGATTTTTTTCAGTCTAGGCTATTGATGTGCCTGGCGCATGTTCAAAGAAAGGTTTCCATTTTCTTGGCATAAAAGAATGTTTACTACTGAACTTTGATTTAATTAAGAAAGTTATTTTACACTACTTTCCTCTTCAAATTCTACCATTTGAATGTCACTAAAATAGGCATAAATTATTTGGTTTTATATTGGCTTTCAGATTGTGCTAGTTGATTTTAACACTCTCCCACCCCAGCAAACCACCCACAAAAGTCTTTGTTTGAAATGCATTTATGTATTGCTACCAATATATATTTTTTGAAATTCCAGTGGACATGGGCAATACTGTAATACAGGACACTCTTCCATATGCTAAACTTTAATGTAAAGTTTCAAGAGATGGTAACTCAGATTTCTCTATCTCAGGATATTGGGGATCCAAAAAAAAAAAAACTTATTTGACCATCTTTAGTGACTAAAGAGATCATTGTACACTCATTTATTAGTGGATTTTGCAAGTAGAGTGATACATTTGACCAAGAAATATTTTATAGGTAAAGCTATACATTTTGACCTATAAATTTACCTAATATTTTATGTTACATTAGAAAATCAAGGACATTGATACTGTTACCAGAAAGTTTGGAGTTCATTTGCCTGGTGAGTAACAAATGACTCTCCATGAGAACAGGTCTTGATCAGCAGGAATTTTGTTGCTTATAGCAAGTAAGGAAAGCACTGGGAATAGTCTTCAAAGCAGCATCTCCCCCAGGGAAAGTGGTGCAGGGTTATTAAGAGGCAATAGAGAAAGAAAAAAATGTGTCATCACATGTAGAAGAGAGGTTCTGTTTGCACAGATACAGTGGATCGGTCATGCTAGCACATAGGTCACATGTTATGGTAATAACGCTGTAGTTCCTCCCTGGGTGGAGAGTTTAGCATGGTAATAAGAAAATTTCACCTGAGTTCATCGATAAGCTGCCAAGGTCTGTTAGGGGCTAGTTTTAGCTGTCTGGGTAGCTTTGTTTTATAACCTGGGAAACAAAAAGGCTGCAAAACAGGCTAATTGCTCAAGCTGGTTGAATTCCTGTAGTCTCTGGAGACCCTTCCTTCCTATTTACAATACTGTTTATGATTCTGTTTTTTTATAAGTAAAACTAGCATTTACATATAGAAAGACCTATGGACGTGTGTACATGCATAGACATATAAAAAGGATATTTATCATTTAAGAAGGCAAGAATGCTTCACTACTAGCTTTACATTTGAAGGGAGTAAAAATTTGGAGTAAAAATTTTATAATACATTTCATATATTTACTTCTAATTTTCTAACTATATACAAAAACACAAGTACTAATATTTTTTGAAACTATTAGAATTTATCTAGAGCATCAGTATGGGCCATTTTATAGGCCATTTTTATGTATAGTCTGCCTTCAAAAACAAAAAGACTAATTCATTTATTTTAGCTGACATCTTAGAATATTTGGTGCCCTGATCTTTAGCAAAAATTATATTTCTGAAACAAAAACATTAATTAAATCAGAATTCTACTAAAAGAGTTTTCAAATATATGTTTATGAATGGTAATGGAAACTCTTTTAGTGTTGATTTTTTAAATATATGTTTTATTAGAAATATATTTTAATTATATGTGAAAGCTTATTAGCAAGTGAAAAAAACCTGAATAAATTCTTCTTCTTTGCCTCCCATGGCCAGAGGAAAACTTAATCTATGAAAATATTAATATATTTCTTCTGAATTATTAATATTAATATTAATTATGAAAAATTAATTATCCAAAATAAAACACATCTTATTTGAACATCTTTAGTGACTAAATAGATCACTGTACATTCATTTATAATATTAATATATTTCTTCTCCTTTATCTCCCACAGCTGGAGGAAAACTTAATCTAGAGAAATATTAATATTTTTAAAGTATTTTAATTTAAATTAAAGCTTGCAGTATATTTTACATAGTAAAATATTTTCAAGCAGTTTATACATGGATTATTTATATAGTTCTCTGTGCAAAAATGTATGTAGATTAGAAAATAATTATTAGCTTCACCATTTTAAAAGTAATTTCTAGATCTCTTTAGAAGAATTTTAGATACAATATAGTTAAAATTACTGAAATAAATCTAATATCAAATTCCAATAATTTTGTCTCTATTCTTCCCATTAAATAATAAGTAACAGGTGCTCAGCTCAAATATATATGTTTTATACTATACTGAAAAAGGACCCAGGATTTGTGTACTATGTTGGGAAACTGATAATTTCAGATCTGCTATTTGCTAATCTATAGCCTCTGGTAATCTGGTTCAATTTTCTGGGATTAAGATCCTTAAGAAGAGAGTATAGGACTACATTTCCTCAAACATTTTATGATTCTAAATGAAAATAAACAAAAACTTTAATCCTGTCTGAGTATAGTTCTAATTAAATATGCTTGTATATATTTGAACAAGTTGTTTTCTACATAATTCTACAAAGTAGTCTCACAAATATGACTTTTCAGCAATTTTATTAAGCAGTATATTTTATATAATCTTGATGAAGTAGCTTGAATGTAATTTACACTAAGTTTTCCCCAAAGTAAAAGTCAACTTACAAATGAAAAAAAGAGAAAGAAAAAAATTATACATAGCAAGAACAAGGTTAACGTATGAAAAAGAGTGGGAAACATTTGTAGAGAAATTAAGCATCATTCTCAACACAAAAAGTTTGCAACTAAATTATTTTAAAATATTGACATTAATAATCACTGTAGAAATATGTTTTCATTATTTTCATGAAAAAGTCTTCTCATTATTTGTTTCAGGGAAGCTGAATATGCTTTAATATCACATATTAAAATTGTTGGTAAAATACTCTGGGACATATTTTTAAACTGGTATTTGAGGGAATAATAATTAAATTATCCTGTAAATAACTAAATTTATAGGAATAATAGTGTTTAATCATTTGATTCTCATCCAAGGAATTATGATTGATATTTCTGTCACTGTTCTCTATTTAATACACACTATATGTCCATTAGTTAATATAACTATTAACAAACATTATATTCTAATGAATTCCTAATAATCTGACACATGAGTCTACACAATGTTCTTAAATAATGGGGAACGTAAAAAATCACAATAGATGTAGCTAGAAAGGGTCTAAAGGATTTTCTAGTCTAACTACTTCATTTTATTAACTATATTTAATTGTAGTGTATATATATGAGATATATATTTAAATACTTATGCTGATATATATGGTCTTCCATGATATTATGAAAGGCTCATTATCTATCAAAATGGAAAAAAAAATAATAGTAGTAGCGTGTTTTATATTCCCAAAACTTATACCAAAAAATGGTTTTGAGGATCTAGCCTGGTAGAGGCAAAGGAGAGAATGAACAAAATTATCTCTGTCTTTTTGGAGAGGAAGAGAATTATATTATTCATTGATGCTGTAGGACAGGATTGATTCTTTGTAGATTATGGAACTAATACTATAACTTCTCTTAATTTAATGACCCTGTAAATTTGGATGTCCCTTGGGGAAAATGAATGTGTTCTTACATAAATTTGTATGTACATATATATATATATATATAATCATAATTATAATACTTGAGACCCCAAAGAATTTTTCTGTCTCTAAATTCTGAGCCACAGTTCGTGTGAAATAAAAATGAGACCAACCACACTACAAAGTAGCCAAGAAGCAAAAGTAAAGCACTGCTCAAATAAAAGTCTTTAGATGATAATTTTTACTTTTTACAGACAATCCAGCACATAAAAACTTAAGGTGGTGTGGAAAATTATTAAATATGTGTTGTTCTTATTTCGCTCTGCCTATGATAGAGCATAGACACTTGATTTTCCCAGAAATACTGAGAGAGAACTTTAAAAAACAGATCTTGGTGTTTGTAGTTATAGACATTGCTTCACTACAAAGAAAGCCGTTGAGATGTTCTGAGAATTTTCTAACTAAATAACATCACTGATTAAAAGGTACATGATGGTGATGAATCCATCTCATGTTGATAAATGTTAACTGTGTGTATTGCCAGAAAATAGGAACATATTTATCTGGCTTCAGGCTGGACAGAAAAATGAAAAACTAAATGTATTAGATATTTCAAATTTTATTTTTTATTAATTATTAATGTAAAATCATATGTCAAATTTTGACTGAAAAAAATGTCAACCCAGTAAACTAGGAATCTTCTCCCATGTGCTGGGTATATTTACCTATTGAATAATTTAATAAAACTTATTTCTAAACTTCCTTCTAAGTTCAATGATTTGCAAATTTGAGGTAGTTTTATACTTCAAGAGTTTTCAAACAACTGCTATCTCTTTTATTCCTTCAAAAGATAGTAAATTTCTACCTCCATGCCATGGTCACAATGTTATTTGATTATGAAATAGTAGAGATATTTTCAGTAAAATTAGAATACCTGCCCCCCACATTGTTCTGTTTATTGTTATATACACTAATATGATCATAATTTTTCTTCCCCAAATTAAATTTTACAATGCCATGTAGGGGGGAAGAAAAGATAAGAGTTTGTTAACCTTTTCACTCACCTCACTCCATAAAGCCTAAGAAAGAAGTTAAAAGTAGTCAAATTCATTATGATGCCATAGATTAATCTATCTATTGACCTAACTTAATCTATCTATTGACCTAACTTTGATCAAACTTAAAGGTTTGATTCTGGAAAATATTTGGGGAAATAAAAAGACACAATAAAACACTTTCAAAGAGCTTTGTTGGCAAGGAAAGAAAATGGAAAGTAATTGATAGAAAGCTAAAAAGACATTTCTATTTTATTTTGTAATTTTGAAAACACTGCAATCAAGGGGCATGGTTATTTGTTTTCAAACATGTTGAGTAAACCTTTCATAAAAGCTGATCAGTAATACCTCTAAATTTCACATCAAATTATTTATTTTTTAAAATTTCATATCGAATATGCTAAACCTTTAACAGTTTTCATTTTCTGAATCAGCAGATTGCAACAGAATACTGTGTATCAAATGAAAAATAAATGAGTAATGTGAAATATAATTTTGAATCAATTTTAGAAACACATAAAATTTTCAACTTCACATACCAAATATTATGTAACCTTACATAGTGCCCAGTTTTTCTCAGTTTTTTATAGAATATTCACATTTTCATTTATTTGCATATCAAGAAGTATTTTCTAATAGTGTTAAAATAGGTCTGCTTTGAAAAAATATGTTCTCATTAAGTTTGTCTTTATCTCTGATACCACATATTTATTTAGATAGTTATTTTGAAGAATTTGAATCTAGGATTTTATATAATACTTCATTAACCCTTTTTCTTGATATGCAGCAGCGATAGCCTTCTTGAAGGGAAAGTTATCCTTCTGCAGTAACAGCTTATAAAACAGACATAAAACAAAAGTATCAACTACAAATTCACTACAAATGCACAAGATCCGAGCAGATGGGTAAACTAGCAAATGGGCAAACTCACGTAGTAAATTCTGATTTAAAATGATAGCTTGTTCTTAAAGTAAGTTATAACCCAAATTGGTAAGGATAAAGAGGAGAGAAGTTTGAAAGATGTAAAAGAAAAGCAAGAGTATAAAATTTAAAATAAAAAACAGTGTAAATTGCAACAGAAATGCAATTTTTATAAAAAGTGTTTTGTTTTAACATATTTCTGAGACTCTAGATGTTTACCTCAAAAAATAAAAATTTGGTTTAAATTATGTCCTTGATAATAATAAATTGCTCTCATAAATGTACTAATTCATAAATAGGAAAATTAACAAATTGAAATTGTCAAAGCTGATGGGAATTGAATGAATTTATATATTTATATAGAATGAATTAGAAAAAAATTAACTACTTTTTAAATTTACTCCTTTTTAATAAAATTATATAAACATGGCAAATTGTACTTTTTTCTTATGAATACATATTCATTTTTGAAAATTGAATAATAAATATAAATATACAAATAAAAATTATTCACAATCTTTTAACCCCGAGATAACTGCTCTTTAAGTTCTTACCAGCCCCATCTCTGTCTTGCTCACAAGCGTCCCTTGGCTCCCTTGTGACTGTTTCTACTCTTTCCATTCACTTACATTTACTCTGTGACCATTTAAGCTTCAATAACACTCTGTTCGAAGTACCACAGCATAATACTATACTCTAATACTTTATACAAACTATGATTTTTAAATTAATTTTCAAAGCTGTAAAGATGGAAAAGAATTAAAACCAGAAGGAACTATCAAATACCAAAATTTATAGTTATTAGGCAAATGATGTTATTAAATACAAGAAAGTAAATGAGGCATATTACTCTCCAAATCATGAATTTTTTGTCATAAGAAAAATATAATTTTGACTTAATCGTGTTCATTTTTATTTTATAGTTAATGCGTATGATATAAAATGACATTTTTTGGATTTATATTTTCTGACAATTTTACATTCAATTCCTAGTCTTTGTAGCCAGTATGATCAATAGATTCACATAGCATTTTCTACCCCAAATAGAGCAGAGATATCAGTTTATGCCTGAGCCTATTTCTCAAGATATTTTTCCACACTTTTTCCCATGCCCAATTGCCTTGTTTGCTTTCCAATTGATTTTGCTCCATTGCCAACTCAATTCACCTCTGAAAATATTTTCTCATGAAATTGATCTAGATCTTTACCTGTATCCCGTTAATCTTAGTGTTCTTCATGTTCAACGGTGATATTTAGACACAGATTCCTCCATTAGTTCTGGCTTGCCTTCCACTTACACAATTGACATTTCTTTATTCTATAAAGAAGGGCCATACTGTCCCTCACACCCAACTATTGACGTTCCACCACATATCAATAGTTCCCAATTCCTGTCCACAAAGCCAATGCATTGTGAGACCCTAATTTTCACTTATAGGCCCATTATGAGAAAGTAAAATATTTTACTTCAAACCATCAGTTCCAGGTACTACTTCTTGCTTCCTCGGCAACAGAGATATAGCTATAAACATTCTACATTTCCTCTTACTAACAGAGGAAATGCAGAACTCTGAAGTCAATTTCTTCTCCAGTAGACTATCACATCACTTCAAAACCACCTTTCTAAAATCAAAACTTGACTTTATCCTTACCATAAGCTTTAAAATGGCTCCTTCCTCCATTTAAGATATAGCTGAAGCTCATTAAACTAAAAGAAGGCCCTTTATAAGCTAGCTTCTATTTATTTTTTCAAGCCACCTTCAAACCCCAAATACAGTAGCTATATTATACCTCCTATTCCAAATCAGAAAATTTCAGAGATGATCTATTTAAAAAATACTTAATATTTAGATAAAACCATCTGAGTTGGGCATGTTGGTGTGCATGTCCCAGCTCTAGTCCCAGCTACTTGGGTGGCAGAGGCAGGAGGATCACTTGAGCCCAGAAGTTCAAGGCTGTTATGTGCTATGAATCAAATCTGTAAATAGCCACTGCACTTTAGCCTGGGCAACATAGCAAGACCCTCTCTTTAAAATAAATCAACATAGATATTCAAGTTTTTAAGTTTATATGGGAGACCTATTATAACCTTTATTGTTTATAATGTCTTTTAATGGTCTGTCTTCATAATAATTATCTCAAACACACCAAATAGCTATGATTTGTGTGATTAAACCAAAGACAAGCTTAAACCACACTAAGTATTATTACAAGTGTTTCCATGTTTCAAATACTCCAGTCACATTGTCACAGCTTTTATTATGGCATTGTTGCCAATCCAGACCCAAAACACCACTTTGGTAGAGATAGGCAATAGTCATATGATGACACATTTCATCTACTAAATGATGTTCTCAGTTTGTTCTAGCCATTGCTATTTTAGCCATCAAGTATATATTCTATGTCCTCTAGTGTTCTAGGCATCTAATATTTCACTGTAATCTTCAATTTATTTATCAGTTGTGTATATTTCATACCCAAACTCTCCAAGGCAATAATAAACTGTCCTCTTCTCAACAACTATGTATTAATACCCAAACTGTTTTCATCCATTTATAAAGCCACCATTGAATAGCTATTAAGCAATCCATTGTTTTTCTAGAAATCTGATTTTATATAAAGTAAGAATTCCTCTTTCTCTACTGCCTATAAAGCTGAGCATCCTTTAAACACAGAAAAATGTTGTTTCCTAGAGGAGTTATAGTATTCTCAAAAAGATCCACAGAAATTTCTGTTAAGAAAATTTGCTGGCCGGGTGCGGTGGCTCACGCCTGTAATCCTAGCACTCTGGGAGGCCGAGGCGGGTGGATCGCTCAAGGTCAGGAGTTTGAAACCAGCCTGAGCAAGAGTGAGACCTCGTCTCTACTATAAATAGAAAGAAATTAATTGGACAACTAA
>CAUYRT010004960.1:0-15934 GCA_963574885.1 Lepilemur ruficaudatus | reverse complement strand
AAGTTAGAGAGAAAGTGAAACTGTTTTGGGCCTCTGGGAGCTTGGAAAGGGAGCTAAGTTTAGCTTAAGAACAACAGAATCATAAAGACATCTGCACCCGAATGTTTATGGCAGCACAATTCACTATTGCTAGGTCGTGGAAACAACCCAAGTGCCCGTCAATTCATGAGTGGATTATTAAAATTTGATATATGTTCACAATGGAATATTACTCAATTTTAAGAAATGACAGTGAGCTAGCACAGCTTATATTATCCTGGATTAAGATTAAGCCCATTATTCAAAGTTAGGTGACACAAGACCCAAAGAATGGGCCCCACTTGTACTCACCATCAAATTGGTACTGACTGATTAACACTATGGTGCTCAAATGGTGGGAGTGTTCACTAGGGATTTGGGGGGTGGGGGGCAAACCCACGTCTGAGTGACGTGGTGGACACTGTAGAGGGGTAGGACATGCTTGAAAAGTAGTTGGGGAGCAGAATTAGGGATCTCAATAGGGGGAAGGAATTCCTCTAAAACTGATTTATGTGATTAACTGTACATCTTGGTAAATTCACTAAAAATCATTTAATTGTACACTTAAAATGGAGTAAAGGCATGATATGTAAAGTATACTTCAATAAAGAAAAAGAAAGAAAAAAAACCAGGGGAATGTAGGTTTTATATTTGAAGAAAGAAAAAAGAGAGAGAGAAGGAGCCCGGGAGAGAAAGGAACTTTTTGCCATCTTCTGAGTTGTTTTCAAAGACTTGGGTTTTCTTCTTTATTACCAGTGGAGTCTCAGCTTTGTACGTTAAATTGCTTATCTTAAACCAATAAGGGTCTTGCAATGAGTTGTTGTTATCATTGTTGTTGTTTTTTAAAAGGAGGCATTTTTCTTTTCCTTTTTCCATTATTTTAAATCCTTATCTATTAGGAGTTTAGGCCAATAAAGAGATCTGACAGAAAACTCTCATAGCACTATACTCTCAACTGCAAATTTCTTTTTTTTTTTTATTTCAGAATTTTACAGGAGTACATATGTTTTGGTTGCATAATTTGCTTTTGTACAGTTTGAGTTGAAGTTCTAAGTGTGCCCTTCAGTCAGTTAATGGGTATTGTACCCATTAGGTGTGAATTTACCCATTACCTACTCCCCCTTCCCACCTACTTGATTTCCCTTGAATTATGTGCACATAAATATTGATCAATTAGTTCCAATTTAGTATTGAGTACATGTGGTGTTTGTTTTTCCATTCTTGTGATACTTCACTAAGAATAATGGCCTCTAATTCCATCCAGTTGTTATAAAAGGTACTAGATCACCACTTGTTTTTATGGCTGAGTATGCTCCATGGTATACATATACCACATTTTATTAATCCACTCACGTATTGATGGGCACTTGGGTTGATTCCACACCTTTGCAGTTGTGAATTAAGCTGCTATAAACATTTGAATGCAAGTATCTTTTTTATAAAATATCTTTTTTTTAGGCAAATCTATAGAAACAGGGAGCAGATCAGTGGGTCCCTGTAGTTGGGGATGGGAATTAGGGGTGTCAATAGGGGAAAGGAAATGCCCTAAAACTGATTTGTGTGAATAGCTGTACAACTTGGTAAATTTACTAATAATCATTTAATTGTACACTTAAAATGGATTAATTGCATGGTATATAAATTATACTTCAATAAAGTTGTTTTTTAAATAATTAAAAAATATATCTTTTTTTCCTTTGGGTAAATATCTAGTAGCAGGATTGCTGGAGCAAATGGTAGCTACTTTTAGTTCTTTGAGATATCTCCATACTACATTCTACATTGTACAACTTCTACAGTAGTTGTACTAGTTTGTAGTCCCACCAAGAGTGTATAAGTGTACCTTTCTCTCTGCATCCTCACCAGTATCTGTTATTTTGGGAATTTTTATATAAAAGCAATCCTCGCTGGAGTTAGGTGACCATACTATCCCCTCATTAAATGCAGAAAAAGCATTTGACAAAATTCAGCACCCTTTTATGATAAAAGTTCTTAACAAAATAGGCATAGATGAGACATACCTTAAAACTATTAAAGCCATATATGAAAAACCCACAGCCAATATCATACTGAATGGGGAAAAATTGAAAGCATTCCCACTCAGAACTGAAATCAGACAAGGTTGCCCTCTATCACCACGTCTATTCAACATAGTGCTAGAATTCCTTGCCAGAGCAATCAGACAAGAGAAGAAAATCAAAAATATCCAAATGGGGAAAGAAGAGGTCAAATTATCACTCTTTACTGATGATATGATATTATATCTAGAAAAGCCTAAAGATTCAACCAAGAGACTCCTGGAATTAATAATAAATTCAGCAAAGTCTCAGACTACAAAATGAATGCACACAAATCAGTAGCTTTCATATACTCCAATATCAGTCAAGCTGAGAATCAAATCAAAGATGCAATTTCTTTCATAATAGCATCAAAGAAATAAAATACTTAGGAATATATTTAACTAAGGAGGTAAGAGACCTATATAGGTAAAACTACGAAACACTGAGAAAAGAAATTGCAGTAGATGTAAACAGATGGAAAAACATATTGTGCTCATGGACTGGCAGAATCAACATTGTTAAAATGTCTATACTACCCAAAGTGATTTACAGATTCAGTGCAATCTCCATTAAAATACAACATTATTTTTTGCAGGCATCAAAAAAATAGTTTTATGCTTTGTGTGGAAACAGAAAAGACCCCAGATAGCTAATGCAATTTTATGTAATAAGAGTAAATCAGGAGGCATCATTTTATCAGACTTCAAGCTATACTATAAGGCTATAGTAACCAAAACAACATGGTACTAACATAAAAACAGAGACATAGATCTATGGATCAGAACAGAGAACAGAGATATGAATCCATCCTTATATTGCCATCTGATCTTCAACAAAACAGACAAAAACATATACTAGAGTAGAGAATCCCTATTCAATAAATGGTGCTGGGAAAATTGGATAGCCACATGTAGAAGACTGAAACAGGATCTGCACCTCTCACCTCTCACAAAAATTAATTCACGATGCATAACAGACTTAAACCTAAGGCATGCAACTATAACAATTCTAGAAGAAAATGTTGCAAAAACTCTTCTAGAGATTGGCCTAGGCAAAAAATTTATGAAGAAGACCCCAAAAGCAATCACAGCAACAATAAAAATAAATAAATGGGACCTAATCAAATCAAAAAGCTTCTGTACAGTGAAGGACACAATCAATAGCGCAACCAGAAAACCTACAGAATGGGAGAAAACATTGGCATGCTATACATCAGATAAAGGGCTGATAACCAGAATCTACAAAGAACTCAAGCAAATCAGCAAGAAAAAAATCAAACAGCCCCATTTAAAAGTGGACAAAGGACATGAACAGAATTTTTAAAAAGGAGATGGACTAATAGCCAACAAACATACGAAAAAATGCTCAACATCTCTTGGCCAGGTGTGGTGGCTCATGCCTGTAATCCTAGCACTTTGGGAAGACGAAGTGGAAGGATAGCTTGAGCTCAGGAGTTCAAGACCCCAACTCTACTAAAAATAAAAAAAATTATCCAGGTGTGATGGTGCACGCCTGTAGTCCCAGCTACTCTGGAAGCTGAGGCAGAGGATCCCTTGAGTCCAGGAGTTTGAGGTTGCAGTGAGCTATGATGATGCCACTGCACTCTACCCAGGGTGACAGAGTGAGACTCTGTCTCCAAAAAAATTAAAAATTAAAAAAATTTGAAAATTAAAAAAAATGCTCAATGTCTCTAAGCATCAAGGAAATGTAAATCAAAACCACAATGAGATACTAACTGTGAGTTTATATGTAAGTACTCTCATACATTTTATTGTGTTCCCAGAATGTATCTCAGGGTCACTCTTCAATTGCTACTACATTTTGGAGCTAAGCAACATTTAAGAGCATTATTTTATTATATTTGAAACAGAACAAAATGAAATATCACACGTTTGGATATTTTAATAAAAAATATTTGAAGTCTAATGTAACACATAAAAATATAAGGAGGAAATGTTTTTTTTTTCCTGCTGTAAGTAGGCTAAAGATTGTAAATTGTCACTGATGATATTTAAAAAGATGTTTGAGGCTGGTAATGGTGGCTCATCCCTGTAATCCTAGTGCTTTGGAAAGTGGAGGCAGAGGATCACTTGAGGCCAGGAGTTTGAGACTGGCCTGAAGAGCACAGCAAGATCCCCTATCTATGAAAGAAAAGAAGAAAGAAAGAAAGAAAGAAAGAAAGAAAGAAAGAAAGAAAGAAAGAAAGAAAGAAAGAAAGAAAGAAAGAAAGAAAGAAAGAAAGAGGGAGGGAGGACAGAAGGAAGGAAGGAAGGAAAGAAAGAAAGAAAGGTGGGAAGGAAGGAAGGAAGGAAGGAAGGAAGGAAGGAAGGAAGGAAGGAAGGAAGGAAGGAAGGAAGGAAGGAAGAAAAGAAGGATGGATGGATTAGCCAGGCATATGGTACATACCTGTAGTCCAGGCTACTCAGGAGGCTGAGGCAGGAAGGAGGATCACTTGAGCCCAGTTCGAAGATGCAGTGAGCTATGATTCTACCACTGCACTTCAGCCTGGGCAACAAAGCAAGACCCTGTCTCTACGAAAACAATACAAAACAAAAACACAACCAAAAACCTTAGATATTTAAACAGATATTTTGTTTACATCTTAAAAACATCCAAATGATTCAGCTAATTCTTATTCATACTCAAAAACAGCATTCTGTTGCAAAGTATAAGAGCATGATTTGTTAAATTCTCCTGTCCCACAGCCTGCCAAGCCATTCGTTGAAGACCAGACTTGCCTAAACCCGCAGAAGGTAAGAAGATTCCACATGGCTGTACAGGAGAGCTGAGTGCTTCTGTTCTGGTTAGATATGAAGAGAGGGGCACAGTTACATGCACAGCTTTTTTGACTTTTAATTCTCTCTGACATATCTGGGATATACAGCTTTCTTAACCTGTATGAAAACTTAGCCAACTGCTGGATAATACCTGAGAGGCTAATAAATAAATATTTTCTGCACTTTTAATTTATTCTACTTCAAGTTAATTTATCTTACATAGAAAAGGTAAGGTCAAATTAGCTGCAGAGGGTGGAAATGAATCTAAATCCCTGAATATTGTAAGGATATGCGTAAGAGATTAATAATTATGACTTATTCCCTTTCATGCTTACTTGCTTAGTCAGTGGTGATTAAACCTTAATCACCTTGGAACACAGTTATTATAAATATCAAAGATAAATATACTAATCTAAACTCTGAATAAAGCATGAATCGCTGCGTGATTTTTATCAAAAAGGCAAGGTATAACTCATCTCTTCCTTTCTCTTGAGTAAATGACCTGAATACCATGCTGCACCCACCTTAAGATTAAATCCAAAATATGTCATCCAACTTATCCACCTTTTCTATCAAGTCATCCTATTGTATTCTTTGGATAAATCTTGTGATTTTTTTCAAAATGGGTCAGAGCAAATCTTGGAGTGTTGCATCTTTGTGACAGCAGCAAAAATGTCAGATTTAGGTTTGGGCTTTTTTTTTTTTAATCATCTAAGTAGGTAACGTAAGTGAAACAACTGAAAATCGTCCGGCAATTATTTTTATTGGTAATACATGAAGATTTGTTTCAGTTTGCAAAAGCAATTCAGACTTTTCTAATGGCTCAGAAAAATTTTTCAGTTTTCTGGTTTTCCAAGCAATATGGTGTTTATAATAAATCCTTTAAAAGTCTAGCACAGAAGCAAATATTTTTAAGTGAAAATATTTTTCTCTATTATTTTTCTTCTAATGATAATAGTTTCCATGGCTTCTTTGAAACATCCCAGGAGTGAAATATGAGTGATATAAGGTAAGATTGTGATTATTGAGAATAAGATGACATTACAAAGGAGTATATTAACATTGATCTTGAATTTATTTCCAAATTTTCAGTTCTGTAGAAGAATTCTATATATAAATGTCAACATGTAGTGTTAGATTTCATTACTTTTTTTTTTCATTTCTCCTCAAATGAACATAAATACTACTGGGAAAGAGAGGTCAACCATTTTTTAATATAATCAAGAGTTAATAGAACAGAATAAAATTTATATTTCATAACGCTCTGAAGTTGAAGCCAAAAGTTTCTTCTACTCTACAATCAGGTAGGTATATTTTATTGTCTTGATCAAAGTATTAATTTGAACAAGATCATTTTTAGCAAATCTATATTCTTATAATTATATAAAACTCTGATTATTTTAAATGTATGGAAAAATTTTGCCTTTCCTCTTTTTTTTATTTTTTGCAAAAAAGCCCACAAAAATTAGAAAGGAAAATGAAAGGAAACTTTATGTATATATCCTCTCATTATAAACTTTTGGTGATACAAAACATAGTGTTGCCAGAATAGATTATAAATAATTTATATTTCTCTGAATTAGAAGAACTAGATATATACATTACTAGAGTGAAATTTTTTGTTCTGAATTAATCTTCTTTAAAAACGACTTTATCATGAACTTCAATACAAAATTAAACTTCAAAATCTTAATAAGTGAACAATATCACGGTTACACAGTGCTTTAAAATGTACACATTGGTTTTATGTATTACTATATGCATCCATTTTAAATGCATGCTGCTTTTTTTCTTATTCAAGTGGATATCTGCCTTGGACTTTTCTAACTTTGATAAGAATGTGGAAAAGAACCATTTTATTTTATCTGATAAATACAGAAGTTACATTCTATAGTGATATGGGGAGCTGGAGAGGATTTCTTTTTAACTAGTGCAGCCTTTCCTAACAGAATTTGGACTTTTCTGTAGATGTCAGTCTGATAGGCACAAAGACCACAGAGCATCCAGTCTCACCTGGGTCTTGGAAATCTAAAAGACTGTCCCAGGAATGCTGGCAGCATCTAGATGATAGCGTTCCCCTTTGGACAGTTACTGTTTTCATTCCTGGGAAACCAGTAGTACCAGGCTGAGGATTCTCCGAGGAGCATTCTGTAGCCGGGGAACTGCTTCCAGCCCTGAAAGCAATTGTCTTCAGAATTTCTGTTTGTGTACTTCTTAAAGGAATTCGAAAAATTTCTATAACCTCTTGCAGCAGTTTAAGGTGACATTTAAAATTTTCCAAAATGTAAATAATTACATATTACGTAATTTCCAATTTATTTTAAATATTAATTTTTTAAAATTATTTTTTAAATCAGTTAAAATTTTTACATTATTTTTAAATGCATCCTATGGAATTTAGGTACCAAAGTGATTTAATTGCCTATTATCAATCATCTAAAAAAATAGCAATTCATAAGTGACCTGATCCTTAACAACTGAAAATTTTATATCTTCCCTATATGTTTAAACCCATTTTTAAATCTCCCTTCCTCATGAGGTTTTATCCTAATTTTATATTATGTTATTTTATTCATTAAAGTCTTCTGCTAAAGACTCTATTGCACTTCTTTGCAGCAAAAATATAAACTAAATTTAATTTTTAAATTTCCTAAGAGGCTCTAAATACTAAAAGATATTTCTCCTGAGTAATATTATATTTATTATTAGTAACTAATTTAGCAAAATAGATTACATTATTGAATTATGTTTAATATAATTATACTGAAATATTAAAACATTGATAAATATATATTAAATTGAAAGCAATGAAAAGTATCTCTTAATGAGATAAATGGGACTGGGTTTTTCCCCATAGATCTGTATATGAATGTTACTTACTGATAGAATGAGTTAGAGTTTAGTATTAATTCTATTCTTGTTTGCCATTTTAATTGAGGTAAATGCTAAAACAAACAAACAAAAAACCTCTTATTTGTAGATGAGAATGGAAGGAATTTTATTATAGTTATGACACTTAATTCTGGGACCTTTGTATGACTTTTGTGCCAAAAATTACATATTGATCTATAAAGTATAAATATTTTTAAAGATCTACTAGCTGAAAATGTGTTTAGTCCTTCATTTTTGTGGAAAGCAAAGAATTAGACACCTCCCCAAGATTTGTTGCACAGACATGAAACTCTTCCCTCTTCCACAGCCAGCATAGTATAGTATTGTCATTTTTCCATATGTTTAGTGTCACTGCTAAAGTGTTTTCACTCCAGGGCAGTGCATCATAATAACATTCCAGGTGGATGGAAAGTGTAATTTCTTAGTAACTGTAGACTCATTCTGAGGGAAGAATTCATGGGAAAAGTGTGGGTCTGAAAACATCCTTACCACTATCCGTACCTTTGGAAACTCTTTGTGAATCCCCATATGAGTACTTTTGTTGAGATCCACTGTCTTGAAGCATCTGTGCTACCTAGGTAGCCTAAGAGTTATTAAAGAACAAATAAATAGGAAGAGGGACTGTTTTCATTGTGTTGCTACTAATGGTTTTTCTATAATATTTTGGTTGGTGATTATTTCTTACAGCCCTGCCAAACAGGTAACTAACATACATAATCAGTGTAGTATAGTAAGAAAGGCCTGGAGTTAAGTACCCAAAAGCATAGTTTTAACTATTAGCTCTATTCCCAACTGGTTGTGTGCCTCTGGAAAACATCACTGCACTTTTCTGGGCCTCAGTTTACTCATTTGAAGGCTGGTCTAGGCCAGTGTTTCCCAAAGCTAAATGAGATGATTTTAGGTGGTACACATGCAAACTTGATTTGTTATGCATTTCTTTTATCATTTATCAGGAAAAAATAATCAGCCTGCTTAATCTATGATCCTTGAATATAGTTTTTTAAAAGGTATCTAAGGAGGGTATTTTAGTGTTTTTTTAAAAAGGAGAATCCACATAGAAAAAATATTAAATAACTTTCATCACTTTGGTATCTAAATTCCCTAGGCTGCATTTAAAAATAATGTAAAAATGTTAACCAATTTAAAAAATAATCTAAAAATTAATATTTAAAATAAATTGGAAATTACGTAATCTGTAATTATTTACATTTTGGAAAATTTTAAATGTCACCTTAAACTGCTGCAAGAGGTTAAAGTCCATGTACGGGAATTAATGAAGTTTGAGAAATACTGGAATAGTTAACAATTTCTGTGGTTCCATCAAGGTACAGCCTTATATAATTTTATAAAAAACAGTTGGAAGAAAAAACAAGGAGAGAGGAAACAAGGAAGGAAGAGGGACAGGAGTGGAGAAAGAATTTTAAGAAGGGTATGTATTTCTAGGTAGGCTTGTTAAATGCCATAGTCATGGATGGCAAATATCAACCCACATAAGAAACTCCAAAAGGCAAGTTCAGGCAAATTATTCAGTTAAACATTCATGGGTAGGTGTTTTAAAGGCAGAATCGCAATTATGCAAATCAGGCTTTCTTAACCCTCTGAACATGAGCTAAAAATCTTCACCATGTCTACAGAGCCAAGTGATGTGGAAATTTGATGTATTAAATATGAAATGTCCGATTTCAAATCAAAAGTTTAGTTTATTATAGCTCAAACAAGAAGCAGTACAACTAATCAAAGTATGTGCCTAAACTATGACAAAGTTTTGCCATCTTAATGGTAGGTTGTTTATACCAGCAGTGAAGAAACCTGGAGAGCAAGTGGCAATGAAATCTTGAAGGGTGTTTTCCACAGCTTATTGAGAATCGAATATTTTTCCTTATAAGAAGGTGTCTGAAGCCTGGAAGAAGTGTTAGTCAGTTGGTGCAAGGTCTGGTGAATACAGTAGATGACACAGTTTCCAAGTCCAGCTTCTATGGTTTGAGTAGCATTGTTTGTGCAACATGTGGTCAAGCGTTACCTTGCAAGAGCATTGGCTTGTCTCCATTGACCAATCTCAGCTGCTTAATCACAAGATTCTCATCATTTTGTTTGATTGGTTGCATTAGACATCCACCATAATCAATTGACCAGTTTTCATGAAGCTGTAGTGGATAGTACCAGGGCTGGAACACCAAAGAGACACTACTAGCTTTTTTTAATGAATATTATGTTTTGGACTGTGTTTGGGCACTTCATCTTTATTGAACCATTGTGCCAAATGTTTGTGATTGCCAAAAACAATACAATTTTAATCACACGTAACAATACGGTATAGAAATGGTTCTCTTTTATGCTGTGACAACAAAGAAAAGCAAGCTTCGAGACAATTTCTCTTCTGACACTCATATAATTCATTCAGTACCCAACTATCCAGCTTCTTTACCTTGCAGATCTGTTTTAAATGGTCCAATATTGTTGGAATAATAACATTAATCTTTGCTGCTAATTTGCACTTAGGTTGAAATGGAGTCACTTCCAGTACAGCTTTCAGCTCATCATTATCCACCTTGGTCTCAGGTCACCCACATGGCTCATTTTCAATATTAAAATCACCAGAATGGAATTTCTCAAATCACTGACATACTGTGTGTCATTAGCCACATCCTTCTCAAGCACTTCGTTGATATTTTGAGCTGTCTGTGCTGCGTTGGTTCTACCATGGAACTCATATTCGAAAATAACGTGGATTTTTGACTTATCTATGGTTTCACAAAAATTGCTCTAAAAACAAATTTGAAAGATAATCACAAGCCAAACCATGCACTTGAAAAAATGAGAATGTACCTTCACAATAAAAATAAAACAAGAAGTGTCAAAGTGAAATGTCATAGATATCAACTGTCAAACTTAGTATTTAAGGAAACTGGACATTTCATACTTAATAACCTAAAATAATTACCCAGGCAAGGCAGGCAAATAAAACTTACCACAAAACTTGGAGGACTGAGTTACATGCCTACATAGGCTATTTTTACTGATCAAATTATCCAGGTAATCTAATAACCTCCTTGTCACATTGACTATGTTGCCACAGCCAATTCCGATGCCAAACTTTTAATTAGAACAGCTTATTAACAATAAATGCTAAAGGTTATCCAATTACATAGCGATAAAGAATAGATTGAATTAGTGGGTATTAATATGAGCAATATTCTAAGTCTTTTACATCTAGAGTATGTGTAAATGCATCTATCTAGTAATATGAAGACATTTTTAGCTTAATTTTCTTCTGTCATTATGTTCAAGTTGCCTGAATTTTTTTAGTAAGATATTAAGAGTAAAATCTAGTTTTTCCTTCTTCTTCACTTCTGTATCCTTATTTAAAAGTCAATAAAATGAAAATTGTTCAGTCAAATAGAAACCTTTAATGCATACACACACATATGCACACATATACACATGCATGCACACAAATGACACAGGCACACATTTTAAATGAACACCACCAAATAAAGTTTATTTTAGAAATTCCATAGTTATGCATATCAGAGATGGACCAATCCAAGAAGTGTATAAAAATGAATCTCAACTATGCCTTAAGTGGATTCCTTTCTTGTCTTCTTGTCTTACATTCTAACAAAGAAAGTCACTCTTTCAGTATAGCCTTCAGTGTTTCTTAGATTCCAAGTGCCATTTCTCTAAATAACCATAGTAACTCCATATTTGTTATTTCACAATGTATTTTCCCACTCATTATCTCTATGCAATACAACAATTTTATGGGATAGGAAAACCTTAAGAAGAACTGACCTACTTCTCTGAGCATTTCCTTTTACAAGAAAAGTTCGAGATAGTAAGAAAACAATACTAATAACAGCGGCTATTTATTGAACACTTACTACTATCAGGAGTTTTTATGTGAAAAAAATCTTTCTTATTTCTCAAAATATTGAAAAGAGATATTATGAACCTAAATTGATCTTTTTCTGAAACCAGAAGGATTTGATTCTATTTCACACCAACTCCTTACTAATGGGTCCCATTTAATGTTTGTTGAATGAAACCTAATACTCAGACAAGCTCTTTTCAAATGAGCTTGAGAGCAGATGTCAGTTCGAATCCCTTAGGTAGCCAGGATCAAGTAGAAATGGTTGGAAATTTCCCAATTGACTATGAGTAATAGTGAGGCAATCTGGGTAATATGTAAACCCATTCACACCAACTCTTCTCCAAACTCCCCAGAAGCATTGTTACTTAGCAGGGTGGGCCAAAAAAGGCTAACTGGTTGCCTGAGAGGAAAGGTGGGGAAAGAGGAGATTTGCTCTAACATGGGCAGGTCATTCTACTGCCAATACAGTCCTGGAAGGGTCTAGTTTCAACAGGTGCCAGTCCGGGGACCATCCCAAAATTGATTGAGCCATACCACCAGCAGTAGATCTCAGTTCCCCTAAATATCCAAGCATGAGGGAAAGCTGGCAATGTGAACATTCAATGGCAAAATATCTGAGAGTTATGCTACATAAATATATGCAGGTTGTCACACTCATTATTAATGGAAGTAATCATGTGCTAAAGTATTCTAAATGCCGGTGTGTTAAACCTATGTGCAAATTGTCAAGGACTATGCCAAACAATAATAGCAGTAAGCGCATGTTCAGATGCTGGTAAAAGGAATGGGCTCATCACCAAGAGGGAGTTAGATAATGCTAATAAATCACACTTGGGAAGCACTTTCTTCACATTACTTTGTGTGATCTGTAACATCCCTTTGCAATGGAGTATGACATCTTTTATTCTTCTCTTTTTCCAAGTTAGGAAACAGGTTCAAAGTATAACTAAAATTTATTGAATGCTAATTGTGTCCCAGGCTCTGTGTTTAGAATATTATTTGTATTCTCTTATTTAATCCTTACAACAAACTTAAGAGGAAAATGTCATCATTACTCTATTTATTGCCAGAGGTAATTGAAAGTTAGAGAAGTCAAGCACCAATAGTCATGTGGCCGGTTAAGTGGTCCTCTGAGATTCTAGAATAGGTCAGTCTGACTCCAGACTGCTTTAGCACCACATTGCATTTATTTGATAAGAACACACACAAGTTTCCCAGGATATCTAATCACAAACCTATCTCTACTAATTCCAAAGCCCTTTATTTTTCCATGCCCACATTCTCTTCAAAATTGAATCTAGTAGTAGATTTTATCAAAGGAAGTGTGGATTCTTCCTCTCTAGGAATCTCGTAAGTGAAGCTATTCACCTAAGTTTCCATCCAGAGAGAGGCACAGCCATCAGGAATGAATTCTTTTTGAGCACTTTCCATCTGCCCCACGCTATGGTAACACTGTTGAACTCACCAAAATGAACCCAGTGGCTTTTGTAATTCCCAGTAGCAACATGTTTCTCTAAAACCAACAAAAAGAGACGCTCGTAACCTTTTCGGGTTACATGTTTGCTGTTAACAGGAGTATATAAAATGATTTCATTTCCCTTTGTGCTATTTGAAGAGCAAAGGTGAAAGCCCAGCTTCTTGAAGTTGAATCATACACCTTGAGCCATAGATTGGGCAAATTGGTGGTCACCTTCAGGTCCCAACCTGCAGGGCAACCCACCTCTGAAAGCCTCATCATTCAGGGAGGTGAGTGTGCCAGGTTCCACAAACCTGGACTTGCTGGTGGAAGGCCTCTCCAGCCAAGAATGGCACAGCCAGGAAAGGGTGGTGGGAGGTGGGAAGCAAGCTCAGGGCTAGCAAGTGGGCAGAGTGAGTCACCTCTTTGATGTGGAGTGGTTATTTCAAACACAGCAAAGGTAAGCAAGCATTTCCTTCCCCTGACTACCTTGACTACCATGGCCACAGCCCCTTAGTATAGGAAACTGAGTCATAGGCCAGAAAGGTTTCAGACTTGCAGGAGGGAAACTGCTAGGCTATACTGTAATACCAGTTTTACTAAGCTGAGTCTGGTCTCAGCCTGGTAAAATTTCAATCTGCCTTATGTACATAAACTAGTTTTCTCTTTATTTCTAAAACCTTTCCTCATTGCTCCCTATTCTGAGTACAGATGCCAATTAAGAGGCATGTACATACAGCAAGACTTCAGCAGTATTAACTATTTAAAGAAAATGATTAATTTTAGTAAAAAGTGGACTCTGAGATTATCTTACTTAGACAATGAAAATGCCATGAGGAAAAGATTATTAAACCTGCCAGTAGTTCTGATAATGCCTGAATTACAAAATGTACTACTCAGTCATGAAGTATTATGTATTTCATGCTTTGAGGCATCTCTTATAGAGTAGTAATATATATTCGTCTGCCCTATGCCATTTATCTCCTTATGTATATTGATCATATTAAATTGAAGAGTTCTAGTTGTTTATTTTTAGTCTGTTCTTCTGTCAGAGAATATAAACACACACACACAACCTGAATTTTATTTTCTAAATTTAGTTGGTCCTCTCTGAACTTTTTCTGAGCAAAGAGTAGAAGGTAAAATAGAAATTACCTGAATTCTTAATAATAGCATCCAAAATTTTGAGTCATGTAGGCCAGAGTAAAGAGGCAAGACAAGCATTTCAGAGAAAATAGCATCTTTGTGAATAAGCTTTCTTCCTTCACAAAAATCAGGCCTAATCTTTGTTCCCTTTTGTCTGTTTTACATTTTATTTTCACTTCCCAACGAGCAAAGGAAAGATGCTTACTTTCAGACACTATTTACCTGGAGCTCAACGTTGTGGATAAGGGGAGATATTTGGAGTAAACTATAAGGCCTTGTTATTATCAGATAAACATCTAATCACAATGGAGTGAATAAAGTATCATGGGATTAATAAGTCTGACAGGGCTGGATAGGCTTTAGTTTGCCTGTGTGGGACATTATAACTGACAAAAATGCTCTGTGATTTTGTGGATGATGTCATTTGATTATTTGACTTTCCTAGAAAGTAAGAGTTTAGATGTTTACTGACAAAACTACATCATCTCTCTTTCTTTTGGGTGTTCCATGGGATTTTCAACGTAAATCGGAAGTCAAAAATTGGAAGCTCAGACCAGAGAAAAAAGATCTCTGTTATCCATTAATTCATTGAAAAAACTCCACATTTATCCAGTTTCTACTACATGCCAGACTCTGTTCTAGGCATTAGAGACATAGCCATGAGCAAAATAAAGTTAGATCTCTGTCTTAGAGTAGTTTACATTATATAGTAGGGAAAAACCACTTGGACATTCAGAGCTGCCTTCTAAGGTTAATTGTTTGTTTTTGTATCCAGAGTTAGCTTTATTTGAGAGATAACACTGAGGAATATAGTTTAACTGTGTATCCGTGTGTATGCGTGTGGTGAACATGAGCAAGGAGAGAGGGGTAAGAGAAAGAATGTTGTCCATGATCAAATCAAAATAAAAGAGGCTGACTTTTTCAAATTTGTGGTATACCTGACCATCTGCTAATTACCAATACTGAGGATTTGATCTGAACTGTTTGGAAAATCCACAAGGCTTAAAAATGATCAAATGATCTTCATGTGGATGGTTTTCTCTTCATTGTAAAATATATTTGTCCACACCTGATGATTCAGAAGCTATTATATTTTTATCTTCCTAATTCTGATAGCCAAAAATTAAGGTGAGTCAGTCAAATGTTTCCTAAATGAGTTACAGAATGTACACTTACTCATGATAAATGCCATTGTATACAGCAGACTTGTTCTGGGGCAGTACCAACTTGTGCCTGAGACATTTAGGTATTTAGAGTTTTTTTTTTAATTAAAAGACATGAGTAAGAATTATTTTATAGCTGACTGGAGCCATAATAAGTCTACATTAAAGAATAGTATTTAAATGATAGTTTAGGAAATTCAAGTTGAAAACTTCAGAGTAAATCTAGCCCTAATACAGAAAGGAATCTCTTTTCAATAAATGGTGCTGGGAAAACTGGATAGCTACATGCAGAAAAATGAAACTGGATCCCTACCTCTCACCTCTCACAAAAATTCACTCAAGACGGTTAACAGACCTAAACCTAAGGCATGAAACCTTAAGAATCCTAGAAAAGGATGTGGGGAAGACCCTTTCAGACGTCGGCCTAGGCAAAAAATTCTTGAAGAAGACCCCCAAAGCAATTAATGCAGTGACAAAAATAAACAAATGGGATCTGATCAAATTAAAAAGCTTCTGCTCAGCCAAAGAAACTATCACTAGAGCAAATAGAC
>CAUYRT010004957.1:0-37307 GCA_963574885.1 Lepilemur ruficaudatus | reverse complement strand
AATTCTTCACTTTGTATGGAACAAGAAAAAACCCCGTATAGCCAAAGCAATCTTAAGCAAAAAGAACTGGGAGACATCAATCTTCCAGACTTCAAGCTGTACTATAAATCAATTATAATCAAATCAGCTTTTTATTGGCATAAGAATGGAAGCATTGATCTTTGGAACAGGACTGAGAATCCAGAGATGAATCCATCTGTATAGGGTAACTTAATCTTTGATAAACCAGACAAAAATATACACTGGGGAAAAGAATCTCTTTTCAATAAATGGTGCTGGGAAAATTGCGTAGCTACATGCAGAAAAATGAAACTGGATCCCTACCTCTCGCCTCTCACAAAAATTCACTCAAAATGGTTAACAGACCTAAACCTAAGGCAGGAAAACTTAAGAATCCTAGAAGAGAATGTTGGGAAGACCCTTTCAGGCATCAGTCTAGGCAAAGAATTCTTGAAGAAGACCCCCAAAGCAATTACTGCAACAAAAATAAACAATTGGGATCTGATCAAATTAAAAAGCTTCTGCACAGCCAAAGAAACTATCACTAGAACAAATAGACAACCTACAGAATAGGAGAAAATATTTGCTCTCTACACCTCCAACAAAGGTCTGATAACAAGAGTCTACCTAGAACTCAAAAGAATTAACAAGAAAAAATCAAACAATCCCATTTATAAATAGGCAAAGGAGATGAACAGAAACTTTTCCAAAGAAGACAGAATAATGGCCAGCAAACATATAAAAATGTTCATCATCTCTAATCATTAGAGAAATGCAAATCAAAACCACAATGAGATACCACCTAACCCCAGTAAGGTTGGTCTCTATCAAAAAATCCCAAAACAACAAATACTGGCGAGGATGTGGAGAGAGAGGAACACTCTTACACTGCTAGTGGGACTGAAAATTGGTGCAACCTTTGTGGAAAAGAATTTGAAGATTCCTCAAAGAGCTAAAAATAGAATTACCATTCCATCCAGCAATAGCATTATTGGGCATCTACCCAAAAGAGCATAAGACATTCTGTTATAAAGACATCTGCACCCGAATGTTTATGGCAGCACAATTCACTATTGCTAGGTCATGGAAACAATCCAAGTGCCCGTCAGTTCATGAGTGGATTATTAAAATTTGCTATATGTTTACAGTGGAATATTACTCAATTTTAAGAAACGACAGTGAGCTAGCATCGCTTATATTATCCTGGATTAAGTTTGAACCCATTATTCGAAGTGAGGTGACACAAGACCGGAAGAATGGGCCTCACATGTATTCGCCATCAAATTGGTACTGACTGATTAACATTTTGGTGCTCAAATGGTGGTGGTGTTCACTAGAGGTTTGGAGAATAGGGGGTAGACCCACATCTGAGGGATGTGGTGAGAACTGCCGGGGGGGGCATGCTTGAAATGTAGTTGGGGATGGAAATTAGGGGTCTCAATGGGGGAAGGAAATCCTCTAAAACTGATTTATGGGAATAGCTGTACAACTTGGTAAATTTACTAATAACCATTTGATTGTACACTTAAAATGGAGTAAAGGCATGATGTGTAAATTACACTTCAATAAAGAAAAAAAATAAAAATAAATAAACTGCTAAAATCCAATAGACATTAAATAAATTAAAGCTATGTTGATAACAAATAAATAAATATTGTCTATAAACAGTCTTCAATTCTGCTTGGGAACAGATTGCAATCTGTTTGAACCTTCATTCTAACTTACTTCCACTTTGCTCAATCCAAACCACTTTTAGGCCTTGACATAGCACCATTCAAAAGAATGCAGGACTCGCTTCTCTTTAACACACTGTCTTGGTTTTTGTTTAAGCCTCATCTGTCCACCTCTCTCAATACTAATCTCTTTGCTGGTTCCCCCTCTTATCATCTTCTTTTGGGAGTTCGCATATGCTCAGGAATTGAACTTACGTTTTCTTTCTATGCACTCTCGTTTTGTGATTTCATCTAGAGTATCTGATAATAATTTACAAATTTATATCTCCAGTGAATAAACTCCAAACTCATTTATCCCCTTACTTGATATTTTCATTGACATCCATCTCATATTTCAAACTTAATATGTTCAAATATTCACTGTTTCTCACCCAGCCATCCCCAAACGTGCTTCACCTGAATTATTTTCTCAACCTAGTTAATGGGAACTAAATCCTTCCAGCAGCTCAGTCCAAAAATCTTGGAGTCATTCTCACTCATCTTCAGTAGCATCATGGACTTACTCTCTCAGAACTTATTTGCTCTTTTTCTTCCCTCTATCTAGAATAATCTTTCCCAGATATCCAACTCACATTCTTACATTGTTCAGGTCTTTTTCAAATATCAGCTTACCAAAGAGGATTTCCTTTCTACCGTGCACATAAGGAAAATTCACTCCTCCTTCTGGAAGCCTCCTGCACTATTCTTAAAGTAATTTTTAGTATATATTTCTTACAAAAGAACAAGAAGTAGAAAATGTACTCAAGCTGACAACTAATTTAAATTTTCTAGACGTTCTTCTAACTTTTTGTTCTCCCAAGAACCAGATTTTGACCACTCTTTGATTTTATTTTACATTAACTAAAAGCATGCATGAAAAGATTTAATTTTTCTGCAAATAGAAACACAATAGTTAACTATATTGAATCACTTCAAGAGATATCACAGAAGAAATTAAAGAATAATAAAACACTAATAAAGGGTCATTAGGAAAAAAAGTGCAAATAATACACCACTTGGTGTCTAACATTTTGAATGTCCTTATACAAATAAACATATTATTTTCATAAAAATAGATTTCTATGATTGTGTGTGTATCTCTGTGTATGTGCAATTAGGAGATGGGATTTACATTATGATCCAGTTAACCATGTGAAATCAGTAACTTCCCATTTCTTTCATGGTGTCTGTATAAGATGATAAATACGAAATATATTTGTATTTTTGTTTATTGTTTATGACTTCTAATTTTTAACTGGCTGTTAGTAGGGTAAGATTTTGAGATGCATGTAAGACACTGGCTGAAGAGCACAAGGAATGGAGAGTCATTTAGGTAGACCCATCAAATGTTGTTTAAGGTCTTTGACTAAACAGTCTCACACACACACACACACACACACACACACACACACACACTAAAAAAAAGTACCTACTTCCATAAAGGTGACGGTAATTCTTGGCACAAAACCAGTGTTACTTTAAGGATGTGCAAAAACAACAGTGAAGACTACAGGGAGAAGGAAGAATTTCCTAGTTTCTGACACAACAGAATGAAGTTCTCTGTCACCTATGAGGATTAGAAAGAAAGTACCATTTTTACCACATTTTCAATGTCACATTTTTGGAGTACTCAAAGTAGTAAGTATCCCAGATGGCACTGTGATAGAAGCCATGGAATAATACCAGCTGAAGGAGCCAGTGCTCAGCAGAGGGACATTAGGAAAGCAACACTAGCCATGCAGCAGTGCACAGGTTTTCAAAGCAAGAGAGAAACTTGCTGAAAATTCCTAGGGTGTGGGGAAACATTGGAGTAACAAAATGTATGTGCATTGGGATATTTTGGTTATGTAGATGATTGCTGCAGAAGTAGTAAAAGTTTATGTGCCTTAAAATATAGCTGGTGTTTATTGAGTTCATATATTGTTTTCATGGCAAATATGGATTGTGCAAGACAAAAAGTGAGATTGACAATTATATTTGCTAATTTGTTTGTTTACACTTTTAAATTCAACATAAATGCAAAACGTATAATTTCATTATTTCACAACTTCTTTCAACCCCTATACATTTCTACTGGCTAGTACTAGTCTTGAAAATGATTCCAAACTATATTTAGTTTAAAGAGAAATTAGAAAGAATAGGGAGAAAAAATACTTTTACAAAGTGATGAAAAGAAACCATTAGGAGGGATGACAAAAATGACTAGAGACAAGAATAAACAAAAGAATATTTTGGCTAATTTCAAAATCATTTTCAGGTTGATTTCCACTCAAGATCAGCTATTTTTTTCTGTTACATTCTTTTTCATCTTCTTTCTCTCTTTTCTCAGTTTTTTGTTGTTGTTGTTCTTTAAAATGTTTCTTGTACTATTAAAAGTTAAAGTCTTATAAATGTTACTTTTGAAGGAATAATTATGTTCTCCAGTGCCCTAATTTCTTGTATTCCCTTTTGGTTCTATTCATGGAATGTAGATTATCAAAACTAAATCAGTTATGCGTGTGTGCATGTGTGTGTGTGTATACACTCATGCATATGTGTGTTTTGCAGAAAATAACTAAGTCTGAGCCAAGACATGCAGTTCCAGATGTTACCTTTAAAAAAAATTCAATTTCAAATATCTTTGTTAAAATTAATATTGAGCAAAATAAATTTTTAAAAATCTGACCACAGAGGGAGAAATCATTGATAATTAGTCAAGGACTGTTGTATGAGACTAGAAGAAACCAAGTGAATAACTTAGTTTTGTGCAGACTTATATACAAGGATTCAGATTCTTTTATATGAATCTTTGTATATGGATTCAGAATATATAAAAGAAGCATGATCATTATCTCCTCATTTGTTCAACTTGATATTGGGAAAAGTAATAGCTACAGACAAAATGAAAGAAATATTGTTATGTAGAAGAGAATGAATGGCTTTAAATTTAGAAATGGTATTGACCTTTCCTCTTAGACTTGGAAGAAACTGTACTGGGGTGGGAGCTATGGGAAAGAGGAGAAGAAAAATAATAGTTTATTCACTTAGAGCTGCTGCTTGTCTGAATTAAAGACAAAGTGGGGAAAAAACTTTTAGTGGCCGGACTTTTAGTGGCCAACAAAGATTGAGATAAAACAAACTAATAATAATAAAAGTATACATAAGATGATATGAGAACTAGTGCTTCTGAAGGTGAGAACAAAAGTTTAGAAATTCAATCTTTAATTCACAACCTATATTTTCTCTATTCTCTTAATATTATATATTAATAATGTATAAAATGTTTACATAATAGATGGAAAATTCAATTTGCAAAAATAACTGGACAGATTTAAAATTTTAAAGAATTTTAGTGCTATTGAATCACTATATTACTATACAATTAAGAAATCAAAAATGGATTTAATATTTGCAAATTTTCTTGAGAAGTGGTCAAGACACACATATAAATTGTTGAAACAGCATTGTATCACACTGTTTATATGTAAAACCTCTTCTAATACAAATGATATCTAAAAATATTTAATTGTTTTCCATACAAAAGTATTTTATATTTTGTGACCAATTTCAAAACCTACTATCTCTCTAAAAATTTACCCAATATTTCTCCTTTCTAGAGAAACTCAAACATTCTTTATAGAATACTATTTACAATGGTAGTATAAGGAAGAATTCTTCCATTTATTTAACTGATAATCTTTGAATACTCACATGTGAATAAATACATGAATAACTAAATTCAAGATGCAATAAGTCCTGTGAAAAAAACGGTACAGCTTAACATGATTTAAAAAAAATGTATGAGCTAGTTCTCTAGACATCATGAGGCAAGACTCTTTCAAAGGAGGTGATAATTAGCAAATTCTGAATATCAATTAAAGGTCACCTATGTGGGACAGAGAAATGGATTGGTGAAAATCATTTCAGTGATAGTTGCAGGTACATCGGCATGGACCTTTTGTGGTTCCAACAGAACATCAGTAAGATATGAACTTATACCAGCATGATGTGAATTTATGAAATACTTCCTTTGAGTGAATATTCCCACCGAAGCAATTGATAGATGAATGACTTCTCCCAGTTGAAATCTGTTTCCATTTGGTGAACTCCTGGGCATTATGAATGCTGAGATCTACTAGTTGTACAGGAGAAATTAAAGTCCTGAAGGACAGAAAATGGAAACATTGGTCAGCATGACAGGATAAGTCTGTTTAAGAAAAAGTTCAGCACTTTACCACTATATAATGTATGCATGTAATGGAATTCAGCCTCTAAACCCTAAATCTATTAAACACTTTTTTTAAAAAAATTATTTTTGTGAAATATCAATTAAATATGAAAAAGTCAAATAAAATTGTTCTGGCCTTATTTTTTAGAAAACAAAGAGTTCAGCAGTTCAAATTAAGAAATCCACCAAGGGATAATAAAATACATTCATCTAATCCAGGTTGATATACATACTCAATGAGTATGATTGTATACTTTTTTGAAGATTGAATCAAGCCTTTGAGATTTTGGACAATGAAATATCTGCATCAATTGAGTTGTAAATTAAGAAGGAAATCCATGGCTATATGGGAGATTTATATGGGAGATATCAAATATAAGAACTAAGAACAGGAGGAAGATTTTCAAGCTGATTAAAGCAGACTTCAATGTATATCTTCAATGCTGAGAGAGAGAGAGAGAGAGAGAGAGAGAGAGAGAGAGAGAGAGACTGATTTTAAGCTCACTAATACATATGGAAAGCTAGTCAGATAGAGTCAAGCAGACTGACCACACAGAAGCAAGCTAGATCAGAAAACTGTGCTTAAAAATTCAGATGAATTCCTAAAGTGGTAATGAATTAGGCACAAGATATTAGATTAGTAACCTGGAATAAAGGCAACAAATATTATACAAGCATATATATTAAAAATTAAAGCCTTTACATGTCACAGGATAGGTACAATCAAAAGTTTTCTTGAGAGGAAGTGACATTACAAGGTTAGGATGATCCAAAGACACACTGGAAGAAGTAGCATTCCAGCCATTGTTAGAAGGATTTCTATCAGTAGGGACTGATGGCAAGAGAGAGTTTCAATTGAAAGAACAACAAAAACATAAATATAGACTCAGATTTAGAGAATTTCACCATATGTATGGACTATAGTTTATAATACCCCCGTTTAGTTGAAATGTATGCTACAATTTGGAGAACTATAATATAATAGAGAACTGTGGGTGGTGGATTGAGGACATATTGTATCCTGCCTTGAATACAAAAGTGCATCGATTTTAATTAATTTGGTAAGCAACAGGGGACAAATGGTTATTGAGTAGGATCATGAACAGAACTTTGGTTTAGAGAAGATTAACTTGGCAGCTGTAAGAAGTCTCCTTTGAATATTTCATATTACTGTTTCATTGCTTGTAATTAGCCACCATTGTTGAAAGAATATCATGTTCACTTTGAGAAACTTTCCTTTGCTGAAAAGCATTTTTAACATTAAAAAAGTATACAAGCAGTGTACTAATTTTGTTTCTAATTTACATGTGAATCATAGATTTGTCATTTCATTAACAAAAGATGACTGAAAAAAATGAAAGCATGCACTATGAGCTGAAGATTTCTGAAAATGTGGTTTTAAAATGATAAAATGATATGCATAGTATTCACCTATGTAAAAGAGAAGTCCTTACTATGGAATCATATACTGATAATATATAATGATAATTAATCATAATTAGAATACATCTTTGCTTAATATTTGGCCAGTGAGTGTATTTATTACTCAAGATTAGCTTAGATGCAAAAATGTATCATTCGCTGAAAGGAGGATATTTGAGAGAATGTTGCTTTAAAAATTCGAACCCATTATCCTCAATGGAAAATAAATATTATTGTGTATTAATAGCCTCTACTTTTTCAGATTAAATAACAGCAAATATGTATGAGATTATGAGACATTAAACCAGATAAGTATTTTAATAATTTATACTGTTATTATAATAAAATCTCTTATAATAAAATTATTTAACTGTGTTATAGAAATTTGATTGTATAATTGCCTTTGACTAGAAAATTATGACTTCCTTGGAATAGCCAGTATGTTAGTGATTGAAAAAATAATGCACTACACTAGTTGCACTTACATTAGAAAAAGTAGTGAAAACTGAGTGTTAGTTTCTTTAGGGGAAGGAGTGGCCATCTCAGAGATTGAAAGACTTTGGACAAGGAAACTTAGAAACTGTGTAAAGTTCAAGGCATTAGATAATTTGTAGGGTAATCATAACCTGTATTGATTTTATACCTTGAAAATTTGAATTAAAGAGTATTTAAAAGACTCATATAATGTGGAAGTTCACACAGCACAAAATATTATCTACTAGTCTCAATTTATATTTTAAACTTTGCTTCTCCTAAATAGAACGGCATAGAGTAGGAAAATCATAGTCATGATTTTTCTTTACTTCTGTCATTTACCCTTGGCATGTATTAATTCACACAGTCAATTTTACTATTGAATGAGGTAGCAGGCATTATATCATTATGCTTATCTAGCCATTGCAACATATGGCAGAATGAATGCCATCTGGTGAGAACATTCTGGACAAGAAACTTCTCTGGCACAGCACTTGTGGAATATTGGCTTCTGGGCTAAATGATACTAAGCTAGGCTATGTTTAAAATGCCCTATCAGTTAGCTGAATGAATATTGTGGCACAACATCACATTAGGCCTCATTAAAATTTGCTAATATACAACACTGGAAGGCATTGGCCACATATGACATTAACTGAAAGTGGGTCAACTTAGTCCTTACCAGTCTATTACACAAAATTTCTTTGGAAATCAGTGTTATTATTGGTTAGATTCCAATTATTCATAATATTCATGAAATGGATAGGATAATTTTCTGCATAATATTGCTCTTCAGAATAATAGCAAGCTACACAGCATAATGATAATTTCCTTTAAGAAATAATTTCCAGAAAGTTATTTCTGGACAATGTATACCTTCAGTCCACAAAAGTAAACACATGACACAGACTCAAATACGCACACACACATACTATACATACATATATGTGCACATATACACATACATATATTAAATAGAATATATTCTAACAATTCACAGATAAGTTAAGTATAGCATAATTTTATATAATAAAAATATAATAAAATAAAATAAAAATATAGAATCATATTCTTTCATTAGCTACAGGTAATTTTCACTTTGCATAGTACTGAAATTCATGCCAATCTGAACTGTGACTTCACTTTGCACAGGTCCATGAAAACAAAGTATTGTAATTTGCTTGCAATCTAACAGAATAACGTTTTGTCCAACCAATGAATGACCTCATCTGTCCAGAATGAACAAACTCCTGTGAAATGAATTTGTGTAAACCAAATTCATAGCCAAGCATCTATAGACATCCACTTGTCCAAGAGTTTTCTTTAACATACATGATGGTTTAAATCCCTCTTCCTAGGTTATTTCAGCATATCTATATCATTTTCTCTACCTGTGCTGGTAATTTTAATTTTATTCATCTGTCTCCTGTTTCTGCTATGATACCAATATCATAGATTGAAATTCTTTATATTAAGGATCTTTTTAAAATTCTTTTTTGAATATTAAAACAATAACCTCATACATTTTAGTCATGACATATTCTTTTGGGTTTTGTTGTAATATTTACTGTGAAAATAATTTGACCAAAGATAACTCCAAATAATCCGTATACCTCATCATTTTGAATATGCAATATAAATTTAGACATTTTATGAATCATTGATCATTCACATGCATACCCAAATAATTATTTGAATATATTTGGCATATTTCAACCTAATTTTACCTCTCCTCTATTGCTTTTTTGAAAATATATGTATAACAAATCTTGAGAGCTATTTTCTGTTGTCTACATGTTATTTCTTATTATTTTGCAAATATGTTGTGATTCCATAATCTGAGAATCAATTTTTCATTCATTAAAGCAACCTCGGAAAAGGGAAATACTGCCTTGTCTTTGGACTCCATCCAAAGTCTTTGGACTCCATCAGTCCACTTGATCCCCTCATTTTCACTTTGTTATGTGCACATACTTAACCTACCTCAAAAATTATTTATCATATTGTTATGAAATCGGGTGAGAGACAATAGCACAGATCTCTGCAGGTATTCATGGTTTATAACTGGGAAAATGTTAGTATCTGTGGAGTGTATGGGACAGGGCTCATGAGTTCTAGAGAGAAATTCACTTTGAGATAAAAAGTTGAAATATGCAAACTATATGGAAATACCTCAGAAGAGGAAGGCCCCGACCCCAGATCCATCATAAGACAAGTAGGTAACCAGAATGAAAAGATGTGAGAAGTTTTCATGAAATTATACGGGGAAAAACAAATATGTGTGTATGACAGAGAGAGAAAGAGAGACATCAGAAAATTGCAAACTCAAACTTTAGATAGACAGTTGAGCCAGGAATAATATCCATCTACCATATCTAAGAAGTCTTATTTTAAATGTAATATTCAGGTTTTTCTTTAGAAATTCTTTTGCAGACTTACTTTGAGGTTTTCACTTAAGTGAAAGAAGTGCTGGATCTAGTTTTGAATTTGATGTCTAATTCTCAGTATTTTAGATAAATTTATATTTAGTGTGAATAGAAAAATTGATTTAATTCAAATGTTTTATTAATTTAAACTTTAAATGCATTTCTGAAAAATTGAAAACAAAAAATATAATTCACAATTCTATTCAGGAGCAACTTCATTTACTGTATAAGTATTTTACATTTTATTTCATGTTTTCTCTTTCTCTCTCTCCTTATTACAATCACCTATACATATTCTGAATTATTTATTTAATTTTAAATCATAGAAAATTTCATAATGCTACACTATAATGTTGATAGAACTCCTACATGGCATTATATTTTGAGAATATTACTTAATTATTTCCAATTCAAAGTATTTGAGCAATTTATAACTTCCTCTTCAAAATATTTTGTTATAGTAAAAAAAAATCTAAATGATCATTTTTGCATATAATATTTAAATAATTAATTAAAATGAATCTGCAGAGGTAGGGTTCAATAATTAACAGGTGTTAATATTTACATATTCATAGGCCTTAACAAATTGTTTTCCAAAATTATCACTACCATTTGATAGCATTTCTGGCCATTTGAGTGCCAGCTCACATTTCTTTCCTCTTTCTCTTTCTCTCTCTCTGACATACATCATATACAATTATATTTCTTGGCTTACGTTGTTACATGTCTCAATTATGGATGAGAAAATTTTCTTCCATTCGCTTCTTCACTAAAGTCATTCTTATACTTTTTTATGAAAATATTTTAAAGGGAAGATAAAAACTGGGTTTATTCCTTGCTTAGTTGGTTCTTAATTGATGTAAAGAGATCACACATACACACACACAAACATACACAATTCCAAAATTTCTAAATAAATTGTTGAATCAAAGACACAGAAGTTTTTAGATGCAAGATTGAAAAAACCTTAGAAGCTGATCCAGCGAAATAAATAGAGCTTCCTGTAGCTCACAGATCCTTAGGGAAACATGCAACTCTTGGTGTTCCTATTTTTTCAAGGCAGGATATTAACAAATTCAGAAAATGCTGTTTTCTATCTATGTATTTAAGAAGTACATCAATACTCAGGAAATAATTGAATAGTTTTGATCTTAATATAGCACGTTCACAAAAATAGAAAATATCCTTACTATCAAACCAAACAAAATAATAAAATGGATATCACTGTCCACCACTCCCCCACATCTCACGAGAAGAAAGGACACTGCCCACTTCACGAATGTCTCTGACCTTTCTTTTCTAGTATCCTAAGAAGTCCATTCATTCATAACACATCCTTGACTGTCATTTAATTCTCCTTGATTAGAGTGATTGTGAATCTGAGTCAAACTTTAATAACCACAAGCAAAGTGTTCACATAGTCCATAAGGGATCAGCATGAATCCCTAATCCAGGTGTTCCCATGATTTTGGGAACTAGCCATAGCTCCCAATGGCTGCTTTCTTTTTCCAGCACTGAACACTGACTGATACAATTGACAATCTGGTAACTTAAATAATCAGAAAAATATTATAAATATAATAAACATAAGCCATAGAATGATATATGTATATCAGGCAAAACAGACAAAAATACAGCATGAGACATAATATTTTATGGGAAACAGTCTATTTTATATTATTGAACTCTTATGTAAACAGGAAATTAAAGTGTAAGGAAATTTTTAAATAAGCACAATCTATATTGAAATGTGTAGAAAGTGGCCAAAGCTAAAGTCATGAGTAAATCATAAGGTCCAATGTTTTTAATTAGAAAATTATCAATATGAGTATGAATTAATTAATCTTATGAAGACAGCATAAAATATAAAATAAATGATAAAATGAATGTAAGAAATTGAAATCAATGATTATGAAAATAGAAAGTAATTCATTAAAAAATATAGACATTTCAAGCATGCCCCATGTAAATTATACTTCAATAAAGTTGTCTTTAAAAAAAATATATAAACAACAGGTTGATAACTATATACTGGTGAAATTTCTTGCCAATGCTGAGAAGAAAAATACATGGGAATATTAATAAAGAGGAAAAAACAAATGTTACACTTTAAAAAGAAAGAAGGAATAATATTGTAAAAGGCATAAATGATTAGTAAAAATAGAAGTGCAAGAAATAAATATCAGATAATCAATTTTAAAGTGTTCAAACGCAATATGTAGCAAAATGTAAAATGATTTTTCATAGTTCGTTTATTAACTGGTAAATATTTTTACATAATAATAAGCAAGATTTATGTATCTGAGGGACTAGCTGGCATTTATGAAGTTGTTGGAAAAATAATTTTGTACATAAAGCCTATATAATTTGACAAACGAATGTTAAACTAATAAAAACTGAACAAAGACAACCTACACAATTTCTTATCTTAAAGCCTATTTCTATTGGCATATGCTGAGGAAATTATGGATATATGCAATGTGTTTTTAGGAATTTCTTTTTTTTTTCTTTTTTTTTTTTAGGAATTTCTTTAGCTGGAAATCATCTAAATTCCAAATATGGATGATTTATTTAATAAATAAATGTTAGCTATTTAATAAAGTACTATATAACTCATGTAAAATGTTAACAATATTTAATGAAATGCAGTAACATTCACAATTTATTGAAAACCTTGGTGGACACCACATGGGCCCATTTTTATATAAAATAATTACACGTATACATTAAAAGCATTTTAACAGTAATTATCTTTGAAGTTATCCCTAGTCAATAAGATTTATGATGATTTAAAATTTCTTTATGCTTTTTTCCTGTAATTTCCAAAGTTCCTAATTAAGATATTATTTTATAATGAAATGTTTATCATCAAAATGTTTTTATTCTGTCATCTTCTGAAGGCAGGTTTCTGTGTATATTAATGAAGCAACATGGAAGGTACTTTTTCTCATACCAAGGAGCACCCCTTCCCTGCCCCATGTCTTCTCCTCTCCTTCAGGAATTATGCTGCTATGGACCTTAGTGAATATGTAATCGACCTTCAGAGTTTAATTCTGAAAGGGAAATTTTATGTCAGTACATGAATTCCTTGTCAGTAAAAATGAAACTGTATGTCAATGGATTTCTATTCCACATGACTGAGCAAATTATCAGCTGTGTGACTTTAATATCTCACCTTCATTTCTTGAGCTTTAAAACGAAAGAGTTAGAGAAGATAATCTCTAGAATTTCTATTAGTGGATTCTCAAGCTAGTTAGTGAGAGATGGAAACTTTCTTGTTTTCAGTGCTTCAGTAAATATTATTCTACATGGATTTCTGCATATCAGAATCCCTTTCCCTATGGGATAGGTTCTTTATATGGGATTTCTGAGTCACAGGAAATTATACATAAATAAACAGATATATATTTATATATACACAGATACACATATATAATAAATATAAATACACTACCACAGATATATGTATGTCACATGATGTATAATAAAATATAATTATAAGTTAATATTATTAAACACACAATAAGTGTTAGCACATTTCTTTTTGAAAAGGTTGGGAGGCATAAAATTCTACCAATATATATGGAAGTGTTTCTTCCTTCCACAGATGCCAGAAAATCAAGTTAAATTAATAATGTCTTCTAATTGTTGCTACTCTGAAGATTATAAAATTAAATGATTTTTATTTGCCTTTTAAATGGTGATTCTGAGTAGATCTTTACAATTTTTTTTTTTTTTCTGTACAGCTCTCCTCTGAACTGTCTGCTCATGTCCCTCTTAACTTCCTACTAAGAACTATGGAACATTTTCTTTGGAATTGTTCTGATGGCACTAGAACAGTCTACATTCAGTTTATAAACTAATACATTAAGTGTAGAGATTTACAGAGCGCAAAATAGAGATTAGGGAGTTTGGAGAATAGGAAGTTTTTGGTCAAGAGATGCAATGCTTCAGTTAGACAGGAGGAATAAATGACAAGTATTTGAGGTAATGGATATGTTAATTAGCTTGACCCAATCAGCCTACTGTGCACGTGTGTGTGTATGTGTGTGTATATATATCATAGTATCACTTTGAACCTCACAAATATATAGAATTATAATTTGTCAGTATTCAATAGAAAATAAAGCTTAAAAGTTATTATAATTATTTTCAGTAAAAATTAAAATTAGTATGATATTTCATAGGTATAAATAGGAGTGAGTTTTGTTCAAGCTATTTCTAGCTTATACAGGTCACATATCTGCTAGTGCCAGGCCTACACACAAACACCTACATGCAAAGAGGCATGAAAAATTAATTACTGTATATAAATATTTTTCACTACAATTCATTTTATACATAAAATTATATGCGATGTCAAATTACATTTTAGTAGGCTTGTGCAAAAGCACAGTAAAGAGATCATGACAGAGCCCTAGAACGTGAATAGAAATATAAGCCAAGATCCAAACCAAAATCCCATTTGCAGATTTTCTAGTTGAGTGTTAAGGAAGGTGAGACTACAATGAAGTCTTTAAGAATAAAGTGAAATAAAGGATAGCTACGCATCAGGCACAAAGAGTTAAAATTGGTGGGTTATGTAGGTGTGGAGCTGACTAAGAGTTAGGAGATGGGAGGAAATGGAAAAACAGAGGGGAAAGGATATAGAACATAGTAAGATAAATGAAATCTGATGAAAAATATGGTCAAAGGTAAGATTAGGTTTTTCTATAGAACTAGGACATTTTAGAGTACTTTCATACAACAAAAACCTTCTTTGTTACATCTCTTGCTACACATATGCCTTGAGTGAATGATGTGGGGAAAAAATAATAGAAAGGACCCTTGTTCTGTGTCTGGGTCAAGAACAAGGAGAAAATGTGGCTGTGGAAATACAAAGTAAGGTACTTTAAGGAGAAGCAGGGAATTGACAGCCAGAAATGGCAAACTTAGATTCTAAGACCTAAAAATTCTTAGGCATTCTGAGAAGGAAAATGAATTTTCAATAAAATTTCCCCAAAAGATTGGGAAATCATCAAAATCTAAGTTACAAAGAATTGCAAACCTGTTTTTGAATATCCATTTATTTTTAATGCTAGCTGTATCATGTTCATCTTTGCATTTTTTATTTTCCTTACACCTTGAATGTCTTTTTGACGCCTCTTCATATTGCTACATCCTTCCTGATCTTCGAGGTCCAGTTCAGATACAACAGTTTTGATCAACTTCTCTGGGTGAGAACATATTTTCTGGATTAATAATGATGATTGCCATTTTAAGCAATTCATGTTACATTTTAGGTAGATGAACTCCTTGCAGAACAAAGCTTATGTTAAAAATCAAGAAAAAATATTTTGAAGTGGAAATATTTTACTTAGAGGTGATAGTTAAAACTTCTTATGAGTAAAACATTTCCAAAAAAGTGATACCTTCAGGAAATATCCTGATAACAAAGTCAATATTGAAATTATGATTTTAAGATAAACACCTTTTAAATCACAAAAAATATAAAATTATCTTCAATACATGTCTAGTATTTAATACAGTGTATAGCATTAAAATTTGTGAAAATTAGAAAGACATGATATATGCAAAGAATCCCTGAATATTCAAAAAATGCTCCAATTTCCCAAGCTAGAAAACAAATATAGTGTCTTGTTTCTCACTGGGATTTAATGACATTGTCTTTGTGCAAATTTATATATTGCCATAGGAGAGAAAAATAGGAACATTCATAAAGGGAAATTTGGAACATTATTATATGGAAAGGAAACTTTTTTTTTGTTTTTGCAGAGGTAAAGTTATTCAAATATTTCTATACAAACTAGGTACATTAACTGTAGATTAAATAATTAAATTCAAAAATAGAAATAATTCTATTTTAAACACTGCCGATGTATAGTTAGTGACACTTATTTCCATTCTCTTATTGGCATGTATGTTTTAATGCCATTTTATAATAATGTGTATCTATATTTTCAGTCTTATATTTTTAATTTTTTATTTTGTTTGTCAGCAGAGAGAGTAATGATATATATTATTTGCAATCTATAGGCATATTAAGAAGACAACAAAAAGCACATTGTTATGTGCTACCTGTCTGTGTAAGCATTAGTAGATCTGCAATAATACTTGCTGTTGTGACTGACTTACTATTGTATATTTCCATTAACAAAAATTTAACTAGGATTCGCACTGAAAATATTTTGAGTTAATTTATTATTTACTGTTTTTCAGTGGAAATGATAATGATACTATGCAATTTGTGACATGGCATCAGTTATGTGATTTAATAAGAATTTGTATTTCCAAAATCCCTTGGGGTCATAATTCACAATAAACTGAACATGTGTTCTTTCAGGAATAAAATATGTCATTTATAAATTATATTCTTTTAGGTATAAAATTATTTTACAATGGTAGTGTGCTAATTGAAATATAAATCTGTGCATTTATAGTCCTTTAGCAAAATAAGCATATTTTCATGAGCAGGGTGAGCAATTCTTACTGAATATATTATCTTGACATAAATAGCCTTCATGCTATTTGCATCATAGATAGATACCAGATGCTAAGCCCACAGATGTGATTTTCAATTTAAATAGTACAAGTTTCAATTATAAGGGATGAAATAAGGATGGATACTGAAAGTTTGTAAAGAACACAAAGAATGAAAAGGAGAAAAACAACAGGAGATGTTCGAGTTCCTTTTTTTCCTTTATAAGTCCTGAAAATTAATAGTTCATGTGCTTATAAATAATTATCCTCTTCATGGAAAGTGAATACAGATTCAGCCTATGCCTCAATCATAGAAAGCATATAGTTAAATAAGAACAAGAAGAAATTGTTAAAATAGGATTAGGGCTACTGTTTGATTTTGCATAATCAGTTTGAGTACTGAATTGGGCTAATGCTCAAGATTTTTTTCTGTGTGATATGTATGTAGTTCATCAAAGGAAGAATAAGCCTGTTAAGACAAATTTGGGAAGAGAGTTTCTTTCTATCACCCCCTTTTATGAACAAGATTATTAACTGTGGGTTCTACTAAGCCTGATGTATAACTATGGCAATTATTTGAGGGATCTTAAATTCACAGTTTTAAGAAAGTTATAAAATCATCACTTAAAATAATTTGTTTGAAAAGGTAGTCCATCATGGGTCCTAAGCATCCCTGCACCTTCTTATTGAGTATGCCAGATAGCAAGGCTTATTTGCCTTCTGACACTGAGCAGTTTCTATAGCTACTCACACAGGCATCTGGTAAGTCAAGACAACTATAGTGTGACTACTGTGCAGATGCTTCCTTTCCGTGGGAAGGTAGTCTGGATTCTTTGCTGCTTGGTGCAATGTTTGTTGCTTGCTCAAAAAACCTACTGGGCCCTTGTCCTGTGTTCCTCAGGTATTCCACAACTCATTGTGTGTGCAGCCTTCATTGGAGCTCCTCAAAAAGCCCTGTAGAATTTAAGGACAAGGTTATCAATGCGTATGTGCTGATACTCTGTCTGTAACTTTTTCTGTGAGTGAAGTCTTTCATCTCGAGTTGAGAGTTTCATAAACATCCATGGAATTGTGCCAGTTTCACATGTTAGCTTGCAAGTAAAGTAAAAATTTCAGACCTTCCACAGTGCTTAATGTACTTGAACTCTGGATTATACATTTTATTAATATCAAAATTAAATTTAAGCATAAAATGTAAGTCTAAATATGTTTTATTGCACAGTTCTGATTACAGCATCTACCACCTTTTTAATAATTTTTCATAGGTTATATTTTATCAGAGGTATTGAGGCTCTGAAATACTCTCATGTGGATGGTATAATCCTTTTTATTTTTACAGTTCTGACAGTTATCTTCTTGCTCCTTATCTTTTTGCACATCTGCTCATGTAGAAATTTACTTTCCTCTTAAATTTCTAAATTCTCTTATTTTTCACTGGCAAATGCTTAAAAGTTTATTTTTAGATGTCCCTTACCAGGCTACACCTCTCTGAATTGGCTATATAAATCACCCAATATTTTAGCATATATTCTAAAAATTAATTTTTACTTGCTTGTTCCCACAACAAGGAATGCATGTACTATTTGTTCTGTATCTGTACTCTCTGTTGTACTGAGTGATCTATGACATTGTGTTCACTCTTTCATGCTCAATATTTTGCAAGTTAGTCTTTTCTTTCTGGAATCTAAGATTAAAAATAAATCTTCCCTTTTACAGTACCATAATCATAACTAAGCACCTACCACCAAGATCAAACACAGGATGAGGTGATGTTTTCTCACAAAATTAAAATGTTAAAATGTAGCAAGATTTATAGTTAACATGCATATGGCCCTTTCCACGTAGCAGACATACATTTTTAACTTCTTTATAAATAATAACTCTTATATGTCTCATAATCACCAGACATAATTAAGTGACTTGCCTGACATTGTGCAGCTAGTATTTGGCAGAACTAGAATTCAATCAAATAAGGGCAGACTGGCTCGAGCATCTATCTTTTGCTATTAAGCTAAGAGGTATTTAATTGAAAGGTGATAAATTCCAAAGTTGAATTCTAAGGTCAGTACCACATTTTCTTACTACTCCTATTAAAACAGCATTTAAATTAATAACAGCTGAAATCTGAAAACCTATCTCCACTACCACATTTTTCCCATTATGCCAGAAAAAAAAAGTACCTACTCCCAACATACTTCTGACTATATTCTTCAAAACTGTTCTCATGTGGTAGAGAACAAAACTGTTCTGAATGTTCATCTTATAGAAGAGCATTCCTTTTTAATATGAAGTAGAAGGGTGTAGCAGACAGACTTTGGCAACTGACAGATACTTGGGATCAATATTCATCTTGAATTTCCTTAGGCACCTTGTCCTAATTAATAAGTTACATTCCTTGAGTTTGTTTCCTTCATTGAAAATTTTGAGTTAATAATATGTCCTTTATAAAATGCTGTTGTGAGCTTCAAATAACACTATTATTTTTGAGGCACAGTGGAAGTACGAAATAAATATTATTTCTTTCTCTTCTTTACAAAGTATAGCGTGGAGTGTTCTTTAATATCAGACATCTGTTTCAATTTCACACATCACTGATCTTTGGTGTATAAAATGGGAGACAATAGTACATATTTATTAAATTGCCACAAACAAGATTATATTAAATACAAGATCCTTTATTCTATTGAATTCCAAAGTAAATTTTCTGTAAAACAGACAATATTTTTTGATAAGAGAAACCTCTTTAATTTTCTATTATTTTTAATTATTAAATTACCTTTAGTAGGAGACAAATCAATAATTTCAATATTTGAAATTGAATTAATGGAAACTTATTTTTCAACAAAACAAACACATATTTTTTCTATTAAAATATATGACTAAAGCAAAGAATAGGGTTTGTAATTTTATAAAAAGCAAAATTACATATTCTTTTAAATAACTATTTCATCCTCCTCAACTAAACAGTTTTGGGGGTCATCTTTAAAATGCCCTTCAGAACTAAAGCCTATGTCTTCTTTTTAGACTCTGAGTCATCTATTAAAATTAAACTATCCACATAGGCCAATCAAATTGAATGGATTTCAATACCAAGCGATTTATATGTAAATAATACAATTATTTTAACCAATTGGGATTTTAAAATAGTAAGATAAATTGGGGCTAAATTGTAGGATGTTATGGAGAATTAGAAAATCTGGAGAATTAGATAATAATTTCCTTATGATATGTTTTGCTTCTCCCCAAAAACCACGAACTTATCTGGCATTAGTGTCTACTCCACATCCATCCATCAAGAATTTTTTTTTTTTTTTTTTGTGGCAAGTATGGGAAGAAAAAATAGTCAATGAAGTCAACTGAGGCCCATTAGGCTAGTATGGCCTCAGCCCTAAACAGAAATCTAATTTTTAGTAGGTCACATAATACTGGCTTTATTATGTGACAGATATTATTCTTAGGATTGAAAATTGGAATCCTTTATAAAGTAAGAGCTAGTGTATTTCCTGGATAGGTGAGTTGGATATTCACAAATTGAACATCCATGTGTTACTGCCAACGTTGAATCAACAAATTGTGGTGTGCACTGTGGGGGATGGGCACACTTGTAGCTCTGACTTGGGTGGGGCAAAGACAATATATGCAACCTAAACATTTGTTCCCTGTAATATACTGGAATAATAAAAAAAATGTCATAACAGCTCATTCTGGCTGTCTCCTGCTCCAGTGCTATTTCTAGGCAACAGATATAGGCAATTAGAACCAAATGCTTTTATTTACCCTAGCCATGCAGGTCAGAAAGGAAGGAGTGCATACATGTCTCCCAAAGACTTGAGAAAGTTTCTTTTACTCTATTGGAATGTTGATGACTGGAGGAAGGGCTTAGGATCTTGTGCCACTTTATAATATTGGGCTTCCATTTTGGACCTTTATTTCTACAGAAAATTTACAATAATTCCACTTGGTTTCCATGTTAAAATGCTAAAAATGCCACAACTTATTGGACCACTGAATCTACTCTTGCTGATGCACAGCTCTCTTGGACATCTCTCAAGAAAAAAAGTGAAAGCATTTTGACTCCTGCAAGATAGGACATTTCTTCAACTCGTGATAATAATATGAAAAATTATATATTGGAGAAAGGGGCAAGCTATCCTAAATAGAAGAAAAAGTTTCAGTTAAGAAAGCACAGCCCAGGTGAAATACTGAAGGAAAGAAGGCAGAACATATCCTTACTGGAGATCCCACTGGAAGAATTGGTGGAACATAATAAGAAGCAGCAAAATTTTGGTGGAGACTGACCTTTGAGGAATTCAGAGCCCAGCAGAAAGCATAGGTGGGAGGGATTATTTCTCTTCCCCTCACACCTGTGGTGGTCTGTAAGCTTCTGACTGAGAGCCCTTCTGCTCCAATGAATCCAGGTGCTGCCGCCATTAGTGAACTAAGCATTTCTTGGGAACATAGCACCGGGCTGCAGGCCAGTGTAGAATCATTTCCCCTCACCATGGACTGGAGCTGAGATGACAAATGACATATTGCCTGTACCATAATGCCTGTGCACGTGCCACGGACCTCTATCCTTCCAAAGAAGTCATAACCCCTCAGTGTCCCTGTCACCAAATCCCACATGAACGTTCCCCAGCACCTGATTCAATAATGATAACCTCAAAGGAAAGGGGAGACACAGGAGATTAGCAGTGTTCCTGGAGTACTGACCCATTGAGTAGGCTGCCCTAAGGGGACTGGAAACTGCCATGAACACTTTTTAGGACAGAAGAAGGCATAGCACATGCTTTCCTGCACCAGAGAGCCCCTGCCTCATGATCTGTGGTTGTCTGTGCCCCTCACAGTGGAGACACTCCCTACCATTTGAGGCATTATCCTTCTGCACCCCCTCCACCCACTGTGACAAAGGCAATCACAGCTGAAGGACTGTTTCTCCTCAGGACTGGTGGGTATTCCACATGGAACAATTAAGCCAGGGAAATTTGGAGGAGCTGCCCTGTCTCTGACAGAGCACTTACCACACCCAGGCTTCCACAGAACTCAGGGCTCACTAAAAAGAAGCAGTGAGCTCTTTTGTGTGCCCCAAAAACAAAAATTACCACCTCTTCCGAGAGATGGTGGGACTTGCTGTCCTCTCCCTGAGCTTCAAGCTGCCTGTCTCTTCTGCAAGGAGCCTGCTCTCCCTGGAGGCAAGTCCCTGACACAACCACACCTCCCCAACTAGAGCATTTAAGCCACAGCCCACATCCAGTCAGTAGGCCTACACACAGCAGGTTGAGCTGCCTCTACCACCTCTGCTGCAGGTGGGTCAGTTTGAGAGCTGGGAATCTGGGTGCTTTTGTTTCCCCAAAGGACAGGCTGCTGTCCGTGTGGAGAGAGAGCAAGCGTGAGCAACTTGTGTGTCCCAGAGTTGCCTGCCTCTGCTAATCTCATTAAGAGAGGCACACTCCTCTTGTCTTGGATTTCAAGAATAAATATTGTTAAAATGTTCAATGTCCAAAGTGATTCACAGATTCAATGCAAATCCCATCAAAATATTAATGTCATTTTTCACAGACCTAGAAAAAACAATCCTAAATCTCATATGGAATCAAAAAGGAGCCAGAATAGCCAAAGCAATCGTAAGCTAAAAGATAAAAGCTGGAAGAATCACATAACCAGACTTTAAATTATACTGCAAGGCTACAATAACCAAGACAGCATTGTACTGGTATAAAAGTAGAGACATACATCAACTGAACAGAATAGAGAACCTAGAATTAAAACCATATGGCTAAAACCCACTGCTTTTTGACAAAGCAGACAAAAACATACACTGGAGAAAAGACACCCTGTTCAATAAATTGTACTGGGAAAATTAGGTAGCCACATGCAGAAGAATAAAACTGGATCTCTATCTCCCATCATACACAAAAATTAACTCAAGATGGATTAAAGTTGTAAATGGAAGACCTGAAACCATCAAAATTCTAGGCTACCACCTAGGGAAAACTTTTCTGGACATTGGCCAAGGCAAATAATTTATGACTAAGAACCCAAAAGCCAATACAGCGAAAACATAATTAAATAAATATGACTTAATTAAACTAAAATGTTTCTACACATCTACACGCAAAGGAAATAATCAACAGAATAAACAGACAGCCTACAGAATGGGAGAAAATATCTGGAGACTATACATATGACAAAGGACTCATATCCAGAATGTACAAGGAGCTAAAACATATCAACAAGAAAAAAAAAATAACCCCATAAAAAAGTGAGCAAAAGAAAAAATAGACATTTTTCAAGAGAAAATATAAAATAGTCAATAAACATATGAAAATATATTCAGCATCACTAATCACTAGGGGAATGCAAGTTAAAACTACAATGAGATAACATCTTACCTCTGTCATTATTAAGTCAAAAAATAAGAGATGTTGGCACAGATGCAATGAAAGGGGAATGCTTAGCCACCGTTATTGGAAATGTAAATTAGTATAACCCCTATGGAAAACTTTATGGAGATTCCTCTAAGAACTAGAAATAGCTCTACCATTTGATTCAGCCATCCCACTACTGGTTATCTACCCAAAGGAAAAGAAGTCATGTCAAAAAGATACCTAAATCACAATGTTTATCACAGTAGAATTAATATGTACAAAGACATGAAATCAACTTAAATGCCCATCAACTGATGAAAAGGTAAAGAAAATGTGGTATATACATACCATGGGGTACTACTTAGCCATTAAGAGGAATGAAATAATGTCTTTTGCAGCAACTTGGATGACACTGGGCACCATTATCCTGGGTGCAGTATCCTAGGAATGGAAAACAAATACCACATATTATTACTGATAAGTGGGAGCTAAACTATGGGTATATATGTTATAAAGTTGTGTAATGGACATGGGAAACTAAGAATGTGAGGGGAAGACATGAGATACAGTGTACCTATTTTGGTGAGATGTACACTAAAAACCCTGACTTCAGCATTATGTAATTAATGCATGTAACAAAAAAACACTTATGCTCCCTAAATCTATTGAAATAAAAATTTTAAAAATATCATATATTATATTCTGTATTATAAATATTGCATAGCATATATAGAATTGTATGTAACCTGTTATATGTTATATATTTACACATGGAATATATACAGAATATCGTATAGTATTTAGTATGCACAACATATACCACCAACAGTTGCTATATATCATCAATTTCATATTATATATGCTAGAATCTTATATAAAGATTTTAATTAATTTAATTCTCATAATATTCTTATGAATTAGTAATCATTATTGTTCAAATCTTACAGATAAAGATTGAAACTAGCTTTCCAAATTTTATCATCCTCCTTTCTTGTACTAAAGGAAGTTTCCAGTTAAAAATTTGAGATTAGTCATATCCAAAAGGGAAGTATCATTAGATTACTTGTGAATTTCTCTGATATTAGTTGTGACAGGAATAACCACTATTAAGGTGCTGTTGGCACTTGAGTGATCCTCAATTCTACCCAATGTAGCTTAATTTTCTGCTGCTTGGAGCACTCTTATAGGAGATAATTTTCTGGCTTTGAACTTGGCTTCTGAACAGTAGCAAAGGTTGAGGATGTGGCTCAAACTACAACATATAAAGTTTTCAAAGAACTCTCAAACCTGAATCAGTGATGTTGGTGATTAGAACCTGGCTTTACTGAATTGGCATCACTATCTCAGCTATGTCCTAAAGACAGGTACAACCAAAATACATCAAATTCTTCAGGTTAAGGAAACCCTGAACATCTTCTTTCCTCAGACAGGTGGGAGCCTGAGGTCTGGAATCAGAGACTTGGACTGAGCTCTAAATGTGGACCAGGCTTCACACTGCAGAGCCTGGAGCTCAGGATGAATCTGTCTGATAGGTTGAAGGAAAGTAGATAGAAAGACTAAACAATGCATCTATCAAATGGGCCTGGATTTAACTATAGAAGCAATACAAAATACAGGGGTTGAAAATCACGTACCTTCAGGGAGTTTGACATGAATATGGGGAATTAAACCTGGTGAGCAAACTTTAAGCCACAGCTTAAAGACCTACAGTTGTAGAGCTTTTTTTCCAGGTCTTCCTGGCTGCAGATGGGAAGAAGTTAAGGGAGGTAAAATATCTGAAACTTAATTAGAACTATCATCAAAGATTTGGAAAGTGACTCAAGTTTTGGCATCATTTACAGAACTACCTGTATGTATAATATATAAAATTAATTTTTATGTTATTCTTTAAGTGATATCATTTTTAGAATAATATATAATTAAAATTCATGATTACACCAAGATATACTTTCCGGTTTTTGAGCAAAAAGTTTTCTTATTAAAATTGATGTGAAACACCAAGGCCAAGACCCTGGAATAAGGCTCTTCTATCCCTTACCTTATCATCCCTTGACTGTGTGACATTGAGTAGTCCAGTTTGTTCCTTTAACCACTATTGTGTTTTTTTTTAAAAAATACAATATTCCATCTGTGAAACATGTTCAACTGGGATCTCCAACATCCCTGTAGCTTTAAATTCTGGGATTTCTAGAAAAAATGTGTACTCACAAAATACATTTTTTACTGAAGTAAGATTCTATCTCTTCTAAATGAAATACTAGAAACAGTATTGTTCTTAAATTGTTTGATATAGTGATTTCTCTTAATTGTTTTTCCTCCTGCTGTATGAACATGACTTAACAACTGTGATGTTTGATGAAAACTGAAGATTTTTTAAAGTCAAAAATAAATAAATTGGCGTGCTTACTCAGAACTGCAACAGCTGTGTTTTGATGTTTACAACCACAGATGTTAGATGTTTCCAGATGGAAACAAGGTTGTCAGTCTTCAATTTCCTCGAGAAAAAACTATATAATGATGCGTAGTTAAAAACCAGTTTCATAGTTTTTCTGTGGTGCTAGTCATGAAATTGTACAGTTTGCTTGAAATATATGTCTAATGTAGTTTTCATTTTGTTGTGCATACTTAGTTAAAACATTGAAAATGGTCTGTTTATTTGATTTCATTCCACATAAAATACTGACAACGATGTTCACAATAGTGTTTCAATTCAGGTTACCATTTTTTTTTATTCTTGTATATTACCTAGCTAACTTATGACTGTGAACTGTTAAAATAATAGCAAATAGAATGACGGGAATTTTAAAAAAAGAAATAAATATTTTTGAGTGATTGTACCAAGCTCTATGGCTAGCATGTTTTTATAAATTAAAATCATATGTAATGCTGGTTACACTTTTACTCTGTGCCTAGCACTGAGTTAAGTACTTTATACCAATTTTTACTTCATATGTGAAACTTATAAGGATTCTATGAAGAAGATACTATTATTAGCTTCATTTTATAGGTGAATACTTAAGATTCAGAGAGATAAAAATAACTTGGTAAATTTTATACAACTAACTACATAATAAAACTATGATTGAGATCCAAAAACTCTAATACCACAGCCCAAGTTTTCAAGCAATTTACTTTACAGCTGCCAACTCTGCCATGTTCTTACCAAATATGATCTAATTTTTATATCATCATACCCATATGAGGCAAATAATATTATTCTAAATTTTTAAAAGGAGGAACCAAAACATTGAGATGACAGTTGAATCAATATCAACAAGAGCAATTCGACGCTCCAAACCCAGAAGATTTGAGAAGCCCTCCCCAAGCACTCCAAGGCTGTGGATCAGGATTGCCCCAGCAGTCGTCATCACTTCCTGTTACCACAGGAACAAATAAAACTTCCTAACACCGAGAGCTGGCCAGGTGTGCTTAGCCTCCCATAACCCACACCCACAATACTCTTATAAACCAAATTGTCAATTGAATATTAGCGTAAAATGAAGACATTTTACACATAAAAGTTCTCTAAAACTTATCATGCACCCTTTTCAGGAAAATACTAGCAGCTATTCATCACTAAAGTGAAACAAACCAAGAAAAAGGAAGATAAGTGCATAAGAAAAAACTAAGGTGATACAAAGAAAAATGGAAAATTCATGGAGAGGGGAGAAAGACAGAGAGTGTGAGAGAGAGAGAGACAGATTCAGGATAATGACAAAGGATGATTGCACAATGATTGCTGATAACACTTGTGGAAGGTAACTCTCCAGAACGGAGCAAAACAAAAATCTTCATGGGAGATTCCTCCAAGATCATGACATTTCTCAAATGCTCCATGTGCCTGGGTATATTAAAATTATTCAGATGAGGTTGAGAGATTGCAGGTATAGTGCCTGGGGTTAAAGTAGTGGTATACATATTAAAAATTGTTAAAAATGAGAAAGACAGAACCAAACACACATAACATGATAATTTTTATTGCCAGTTTAAAAAAAAAAACATGGAGAAAATCTAATCACGGTATACAGCGTGTCTATCTATATGTATTATTTACTTAATTATAATAATAAATACAAAATATTTAACCATATTAACAAATTTATTAGAAAGATAAAAGGACAGAGAAATTACTTTTGTGTCTAGTAGAAAGCAAAAAACAGATAGTGCTTTTCTTCCAAAGTAGCAAGTCAATACATATGTAACGTCAAATTTCAAAAAGTAAAATAGTAGCCACACAAGCATGTTATTTAAAAAAAATACCAAAATATACAACAAAAAAAATGTGTAAAATTACTATCTCAATGAAAGAGAAATGGAGGATTTGCCAGTATTTTTAATAAACTTTCAAAAATCATTTTACTTTTTAAACTCTGGTCATAAGTAACTATGATAGAACTAAAGCAAAAACAATGAATAATCAATTATCACCTTCATATTGCAGTTACTTTTTTGTTGTTTGAGCAATAAGAATAAACATTTTTAAGTTTCAACTTGCTCCTTTTGATTTTTGGTGGTGATATCTCTCAGCCATACAATTATCGATTTACAGTTAAGTAGGTATGTGTATACTATAAATTATACTTATTTTTACTCCAGATCCATTATCTACAAATAATAGTAAATTCTATTGAGTAAGAGCATGGTCTCACTTTTCCCTGCAAGGAATTAGTGAAAATAGTAAATGAAGCCCTACGCTGGGATGATAGGCCAAATTCTACAACAGTTCTCAAGATTCCCAGCATCTAATGTATCACACGTCTTGTCCCAGTTAATCATCAAATGCTTATCTCGGTGCTGCTATGAAGACACTTTACAAATATAATTAAAGACCCCAATAATTTGATTTAAGATAAAGAGATTATCTTCACTGGGCTGGACTAAATCGGGTGAGCCCTTAAAAGAGAGAAGCTTCCTGGTGAGAGAGATTTTTCAAAGGCTGAAAGAGATTTGATGCAAGGCAGATTCTTTACTGCTGGCTTGAAGATATAATAGAAGGCAAAGAATACTGATGGTCTCTACAAGCTGACAGCAGCCCCTGATGGCAGCCAGTAAGGAAATGAGGACCTCGGTTCTATTAATACAATTGTATGATAGAAATTGAATCCTGCTCACAACTGTGCATGCTTTGAGGAAGATACGAATTTTCAGAAAAGAACACAGCCCTAGCAGCACATTGATTTCAGCCTTGTGAGATGCTGAGCAAAGAAACCAGAGAAAAGTTGTCAGATCTCTAACTTATAGAACTGTGAAAGAATAAACAGGTGTTCTTCTAAGCCACTTCATATGTGGCAATTTGTTATGCAGTAATAACAAACTAATACATTCAAAACAGCTTGTTGACCCTTTTGGAGAGGCTATTTTATTAAAATGACTATTAAGGAAATGTCTAGTTTTGAGTCAACTTTATATAAATGTGTTATGTTTGAAGTTCTAATCTGGAACTTTTGTGAATAATTATATAGCACATAGCTTCACTACATAGTTACTAGAAGCTAAACTATCTGTTTAAATTTTAATCTCCTGGGCTTCACTCAACATTCAAGCATATAGAAAATGTGAAAATAGTCTAATCAGAATCTTCTAATGATGTTAGTTGTACTTTGATCACATAAGAAAATAAGGAAGGACTAAAAAGATATTTATTAATCCTTCTAATGTTAATTTCTACAAAGTTTATTTCTGTTACAGATATGATGTAAGAAATTGGGTGTGAGGACCCTAAATTTGGGCATGATGTAAGAATAATAAACCCGATATTGGGCAATAAATGGGGAAATTTTTTAACCTAATTTGGGCATAATGAAGTATCAAAGCTGAAAATATTCTAGATAGCCAGCATTTGGAGTGAAGCTGTATTCTAAGAGCAAACAATTTTTTGGTAACAATGGACAAATATTTGAGGATATTTAAACTCATGAGGAAATGTCACCTCATTGTTTAGCTGAATAGCACCTCTTCAAATTGTGCCACGTACAATCTGCACAGCATGTGTAGCAGCTCTTCATGTAGGAGTATTAGGACAAAATAGATCTCCGTGTTTTCCCTAATCACTCATTCAGAGTGTAGAAGAAAAATAATTCCTCTATGAATTGAAGTGGAAGACACTGTAACAGAAGATGTGATAAAAGGAAATGGTAGTTCAAGGAAGGATCGATATGAAAGTACTCCTGAAAAGTACTCTGTTAAAAACACTAGTTATTAGACCAAAGACAGCCTCTGCACTACTTATATTGCAGGAAGTAAAAGGTGAAAGTGAGAAGCCAGGAAAGATAAGGTGGCTACATAGAAGCTCTAGTAACTTCTGCAAATATGGAGCTACGGATTGGTATTTCTTCTATACATACATGTGTGCATGTGTATCTGTGGGTATGCATGTATATAGTTTGACTTATGTTTCCTCCATTTCTTATTTTGTTTTAAAAAAATCTACTTCCCAAAGTCAGGAAATAAACATGACCCCAATCAGAACACCTGATTCATTCTCTAAGATTTTAGTTAACTATGAGTGTGGAGGATATCTCCTGACAGGCCATGAAATAATTAGTGTGAATCCAGACCTACCAATAAAATATCCCTCATGTAGACAGAAACTTGCTGCACAATACTATAACTAAATTTTCCTAGGAAGAAAAATCAGAAAAGACTGATGTAGAAAGAATCCTGAAGACATTTAATTTCCGACGGTTCCACTCAACCTCAGTTTCACTCTTGTTCTTCCTGGATACATGCACCAATAAGTCTCATTTTGAACTTGAGCTAGTTTGCATTGACTTTCTGTCACATATCACCAAAGAATACTGACTACTACAGAGGACTTAATATAGCAGTTAGAAACTGTGGCCATGGCTCTACAGACAAGTTAAATACATGTCTTCATTTGTGGTGTGTGTGTGAGGGGGTCTTTTGGCCAGCTCCAGGGCACAGAAAGCTGGGAAAAATATAGGTGGTCAAGAGAACCAAAAAGTAAATTTGACCATTATCTTATTATATATTTGTACAATGTGTAAAAATATTGTAGCTAAAAAGAAAACCAAGCTTCTTCTTGTTGCAGAATATCACAGAAAGCTTCGGAAAGGTGCTTACGGAGTGAATTTATGTTAAGTGAATGTCCCAACCTGTAGGCCACATGCCAGTGTTGGGTGTAGTGTTATTTATGCTGGATGTTGAATGTGAAATAGCTGCACTTGGAAACTATTTTCACAGCTACTATTTAAACATCTTCCATTATAATAATTGTGAAGATTGGTATTATGCATTTTGATTAAAGAACTCCATGTGTATCTGATTACATATTTGTAAATTTAAAATTGTGTGACGGAGTATTAGAAAGATAATAATAAGGATACAAAGGTATCAGAGCATTCAGTCCATTCGGTCCTGAACCAGAGCTGGGGCCTGGACCCAGATCCACGTAAAATAAAATATATGATACATTTAAAATATTCCTGCAGAGAAGTAGGCATTAGTTGGGACATATTATCCTAATGTTGTTTAAATACTCTTCCCTTTCGTTAGGGCTAAAATAGTAGGACACAATACCTACACTACACAGCCCTGAAATTATTCTAGTATGATCCCTAATGAAAGACAGAAAGCTAACACTTCCACAGGTCTCTCCAATGTATAAGAGGCCTAAACTCTCATAAGTTGAAGATAAATTCTGAAAATATCTGCCATTCTCAAGAGCTTTTAAATATATATATACACACACACATATATATATATAGACACACACACAAACACACACATGTATATGTGAGTGTATATATGTGGGTGTGCATATTATTTTAGGGGTTATCATAGTATATTTATAAATATTTATATTTATATTTATCATAGTATATATTTATTATGAGGCTTTCAAAACTCCTGGTTTTGAAAGCCTCATAATAAACTCTCCTGAATATTTGTTTAAGAGGAATTCCAAAGGGAAAGAATGAGGAGAATATAGCCTTCTCAGATTTAATGGCTGAAAAGTTTTCAGAACAGAACAAAGATATGACTGCTCACATTGAAGGCACACATAGGATCCTGAGCAGAAAGGTTGAGCCACAACTAAAGCAAGAGTAATAAAACTGCTGCAAGGTAAAGTTATAAATACACATATGATATAAATCATTAATTTAAAATAAATATAAATATAATATAGAGAGTTATATAGATAATTTCATACATCTGGACAATAGTACCCTCTGTAAATCCATCCACACATCAATTTCTTGAATGCTATTATTATCTTAGCTCAACTTATCAACTGTCTTCCAGTTTTCCACAACTCGTCTCCATGACTACATTCTTGTTAACTATAAGCCTATTTTCTACTCTACCAGAGTGATGTAGCTATTACTCAAATATAATGGAGTTCGTCCTTGTGATTCTACATATCCTTGGATAACACAGTGTTTACACAGCATATTAGAGCCTCCATGCTTGTGCACACTCATGTCTCTATTTATATTAATAATATAGACTTTAGCTATCGTCTTTTGCAATCTAGATCATGTGTTCTCTTGTCCTTACCCTTTTCAAATACTATTGGGTTTGCCGGAGACTGCACATCAACAGCCACGCCACACACACACACACACACACACACACACACACACACACTCAGATATACTATCAAGATGCTCATGGCAGAGTTGGGACATTCTCTCTTACTGTTCTGATACTGCAATGTGAATACCCCTTTGTAACACTTATGAAAACCAGCAGTGCCAGTGCCCTTATTTTTCTAACTCTCTAACTTAAAATCCTGTTGGGAAAAGGGATTTTATCCTATTATTCCTTTTAATATATCTAGTGCTTAACACATTCTACTGTATGCTCAAAAACAATTTACTGCATGAGTAAACAAGTGAACTATATGTTTAAGCACCAACACCTAAATCATACCTTAATTTAATCAGCAGACATTATTAAAAGTGTAATCCAAATTATGTGAGAAAAATTCATATGTTGAAGCTCACCTAATTTCCTCTTAATACTTTTACTGATAAAATATTGAATATGGGCAAATTACTTAACATTTTCTGAGTCTCAGTTTATTGATATGCAAAATGCATGTAATCATAGATACCTCCCTTATTATTTTGAGAATTAAATATAAAACACATGTAAAAATGACTACCATATTGACTGCCAAATTGTAGGTGCAAATAAATATCATTCTCTTTTCTTGGTTTAATTATGTGTATTCTTCATCTCGGTCTCATCTCAAAGAAATAAACATCTGTGAAGAAACGTGATGGAGTCATATAGTAGGACATTCCAGCCATAACGTAGAGCAGTAAATCAGATTTGCAGACCCTTAAAATTCGACCAAAATAATATTTTTATTCATATTCATATTGGTTTCAAGGGAACATAAAGTAAATGTCACAAATTTTTAGCATAGAAAACTATTGGTTTCCTCTAAAGAATTGTATTCATTAGTGATAGACACAATTAGCCACCCTCTCTTCTTTCTTGCCAACAAAACTCCCATCTTTTTTAGGGCCACTGAGTGTCTAGTCACAGGGATATATCTTAATCAATGTCAGCTAAGCATAGTAAGGCCACTCTACTCACATTCCAGTTTCCCTTATAGCTAGGGTTGGCCATGTGACAACGTTCACGCATAAATGAAAATCTGCAGGGCCTTGGGAGTGGTTTGTAGGAAAGCTTTTGCTTTCTGACAGCAGAGGTATTATAAGGAGAACTAATTCATAATTTCAGATGTTCACTTTTTTCCCCCATGTTTGAACAGAGTTGCAGAAGTGATACCAGGAGCTATGGCATCATCCATGTGATCATGAAGTAGCAGGACAAAAATGGCAACTTTCTGAACATTCCAGAGTAAATAGATAGGAAGTGCTTGGATCCTTGACCACTTCATGGGCCCCCTGCCTACAAACTGGGACCACCTAGTACAGTTCTTAGGTGAGATAGGCTTAAGTTTCTGTTAATCTATTTTTCTATGACTTTTGATGAAAGCTTTCCTATCTGATATCACACCAAAATAGAGAAAGCACTGAAGTAGAAAAAGAACTGGGTTTCAGTGCTGTCCCAAACAGAGGTAACATAGATTGGAAATTCTATAGCTCCTTAAAAATACTGAGTGTGTATGAATTAGATCGACAGATTGCATAAACTTACTTTTATGTAGACATATTGAGTCCACCCTAAGTCTGTTGTACATTTTGCTTTCTGCTTATTGCCTTGGTGTTTGCCAATTGCTCTTAAAAATGAAATCTTAGAGTCTGTGGGAACTAGAAAAACTTTAATAAAATAGTGAATTTATCAAAACACTTATTCTTATTTTCTTGTTTTTATTTTTGGTTATTTCCTGTGGAATGCAATCAATTTCTTGTGGCTAATTTTGTGGGTTTTTGATACACTGTAACTTTCAAAAACACATCTGACATTAAATCTCTTGCAACTTCATCCCCCACATGTGCTAGGCCTTCTACTATAATCCCTTTAAAAGATTCATAAGATACATTTTAAGAGTGAAAAAAGATACCATCTTTCATGCTATGAAATAAATGACCTGATAAATGTCCCATCGGTATTCATTTTTAGTGGTATAAATTTGACTAAGTGCTTTAATATAATCCAAGCATTTGTCACAAGAAATAGGGAGGCTTCTTTTATTTTTTTTATTTCTTATTTTTATTTATTTATCTCAGGATATTATGGGGGCTTTTGTTTTTATATGAAGGTGGCCTGCCTGTTACCTTTCAAATGATTCCTAGGTGGTGACTTTCTCATGAGAAAAGCCATGCCTGGAGCAGGTGTCTCACTATGTGATAATGTGTCATGGTCTGAGGATGAAAGATGAAAATGACTAAACAATTTGGATAATGATTCAAAAAACTGGAAGAAAATCAGTTAATCCCAAAGCATGAATACTTCTGAAAATTGTTTTAAAAATGTATGAAACTGTTGCTTCTGCATAATTTCAACACCTTTTGAAGTGACACAATCAAAGGGCACTGTTCTTCCATATTAAACATATTTTATTGATTTTTATCTTCAATGGAGTGAATGCTATTGAGGTTTCATTTGTACAAGTTTGAAATACCTGGTTTAAAGTTATATTTTGGTACTGTGAACTTCTCCCAAGTGTACATTGATCACATAATGTTTTTTCTTCCCTTCCTTTTGATTTGCTGTTTTATCAAAGAAGTAATCTGTTCAAATGGGTACTGCCAAAAAAGTAGACTTTTTTTCCCATGTATCCTCTATCATGAAAAGTTATCTTGAATTTTAGTAGAATAAATTAAAGTAGGAAAAAAGATTGAGCAAATAATACCTGACTATGACAATGGGTAAGGTGTGTAGTATAAACAGCAAGGAACTGACAACCATGTAACTTGAGTTACAGTTCACGTTTGGCTGTGTATCACTCACATGTATTCTGAATAAGTTCATAAAATCTTCCAAAATGCTACTTTCCCATCTGTAAAACTGAATAATCTGATTACAACTGAACTATTTCTGAACAACAAGAAGTGACAAAGAGAACATTATTCTTAAAGTTTTGTTTTTAATCATTTCAAGTCCTTTGCAATGTCTCCTCTCTCCTTTGTCTAAAATCATTTTATAATTCAAGAATGACTTTCTGCTTACTAGGTTTAAACTTTGAGATATTTAACTGAACACATTTTAAATTTTTTATTCTATTTTTGCCTTCTGGTATTGCTTTAGGTATTTTCTTTCCCTGACTCTCCCTCCCTCCCTTCCTTCCTTCTTTCCATTTTTTTTAAATTTTGAGTTGGTAGGTAGATAAGTTAGCATGTTTTGGAGATATGTTTATAAGGGTATGTATCCACATGTAGTAAGGTAATGGTATTTTCAGATCACACACAAAATATAGATCAGTTCCAGGGTATGGATAACTCCAGGGATTACTGCATTGATGGTACTCCATGATAAGAAGACAAGAGTCAGCACAGACAGCAGTATCCTTGACTTAAGACCTTAATGGAAGCTCCACAGTCTCACTCAAGATAGCAGAAGTCATCACTGAGTTGCTTGTATAATCAATAGATAATCAAACACTTTCTCTTCTATTCATTTCCAACTCTACTATTAATCTTTAGCATGGCATTTAAGGTCTAGGGTCAAAATGTGACCTTATACATCACCATTGTAAATCTACAAATATGACTGTATATCCAGTATGTAAGTAATATGCTAGGCCCTGGAGATACATTAGTGGTCAAACAGACATAGTTCATCAAACATGGAGCTTACGGCTTTCTCATATATCTCTAAAGCTCTTACTCTGGTATAATTATTATTCCCCGAATCGACCTTCTTTAGCAGATCCTGAACTCCATGGGAATCCATGTTTTTGTGTTTAAGGAATTGTACCTGCCATAATTGCATCTATAGATTAATATACACTCAGAGAAAATTAATTTATTGAGTTAAAAATCTCTTGGCCCTGATTAAGACAGCATAATATATTAACAAAAGTTGCCATCTATTTTGGAATCTGTCCTCATTATATTTGCTAGTTATCTAAATTTCTTTTTACTTACACATTATCTTCACCATGTTTCTAATTAAGCTCAAATCCACTCCTCTTCACTCTTACTTAAAATCATATCTCAAATCCATACAGATGGCTTTGACTCCAAGCCAATTTGTCCAAAAGCACAGCACAGAAACCATGAGAACTGTTCTGAAGAGATTTTCCCTGTCTCAGAGACTTGGAAGAGCCTGACATTGTTCACTGATGTTCTATAACCACACACTCTCAGTCCTCTAAAATTAGTGCATGAGAACCCTTTCCAAGCTTGTACTTTTTCTTCAGCAGAAGGACTTACAAGTAAGCAGATCTCTCTGAGACAGCCACTGTTCCTTACACAGAACAGGAGTTGGGAGAAAATGACAAATGACCACATCTCCACTATTAGGGCTATTTTATCTCATTAAATAAATGCGTGTTTGAAGAGACTATTTGTCACAAGGACATAATTTAATCACCTTATATAGGGTGATGGGAAAACTAGGAATTGGAGCAAGTGCTGAGAATATGAATGAATTTTTCTCCCTCTAGATGTAAATGTGCTTCAAACTATTCCTATCTTCTCGCCTATCTGTTGTACTTACTGAAAAACCATTTTTAATCATTTGAGTTCATTAATTAAAAAAATTCGTTATAGTAAAATGTTCTCAATTATGAAATACTTTTTATATATTTTTATTGAATTATTCTAAAATAATGCCAAATGAATTATTTTTAAAATTATGTTTTCCACCAGTGCTACTTTGCATTGAAATTCTTAAATAAAAAGCATGTAAAATAAACAATTTGATTCACAAATTATCTAAATGCTAATTCAATTTTATTAATGCCTAGTGAGTTTGAATTCTCAATGACTAAAATAAATCCATGTGACAAAATAATATCTAATTGGATAAATGAAATAGAGAACTAATATTTCAATTTTCGTTATTAAAATGTAGTCCTAACGGATGTCATAAGTCATTCAAAAGGAAGTTTTAATATAGAGAAATTAAATGATTTCCAGAAAATAGCAGGAAATATATATTCTCTACAAGTAACTATTCATAAACTGAGTACGTAAACAGGTAAGATGCAAAAGTTTCAAGAAAGAAAGTTTCAAAGATAAAGAGAATAAAGTATCTTATACGCAGTGTAAAATTGATAGCATATGTATCTAAATAAATAAGTCAATTACTTAATAAATATGGTTTTTCTACTGGTTATTATCATAGAACTATTATGTCAGCTAGTGATATAAATTTGTAACTATGAATTTATTTCCAAAGTCTTTTCTATGGTGAAACACAAAATCTTTTTTTCTTCCCTCTGAGAATGGAAGTTTTAATGTTTCTGTGAAGTATTCTCTTTAAATATTTGCATGAATACTATTTTAAATTGGTTTCTTCTTACTAAATTTGGAGAATGGAATTCCAATTAAAACAAAAAAAGGGAATACCATATTGTCTTAAAAAAATCTGTAATAGTTGCATCACAAAATAAGAGTCCGTGTAAATCTTAATTTAGAAGCCAGTTTTCTAGGGAAACCTTCTCTTCTACTAAGACTAGGGCAGGTATTCCTGATACACATTTTCTAAGTATCTTGTACTCACCCCATTGTAGAATTTATTACAATTATAATTAATTGTGTAATTATTTACTTAATGCTTGTCTTTCGCAGGAAACTATGGGCTACCTTTTAGGTCAAAGATCAGATTT
>CAUYRT010004951.1:0-14607 GCA_963574885.1 Lepilemur ruficaudatus | reverse complement strand
TGTAGTCCCAGCTACTCGGGAGGCTGAGGCAGAAGGATCGCTTGAGCCCAGGAGTTTGAGGTTGCTGTGAGCTAGGCTGACGCCACGGCACTCTAGCCCGGGCAACAGAGTGAGACTCTGTCTCAAAAAAAAAAAAAAAATAAGAATATAAACTGATAGCAGACTGGAAAAATGAAAAAGATGCTACAAGGAGACCAGAAATAATAATAGATACTATTTATTGAGTGCTTATTATTTATCATGAGCTATTCTAAACACTTTGCATGTATTATTTTATTTACTCTTTGCATGAGTAGAGGAAGAGGGGGATTCAGTAAAAGACACTGCAGGAGAAGCTTGAGGGTGTGGGATGTCACAGAAACCAAGAATAGAGATTGTCTTATGAATGAGAGAATGACTGACCTGGATATTGCTGGGAGCTAAATAATATAAGGACAGAAGAATGTTCCTTGGACCCGCCAACATAAAATCAAGAGCATTTTCAGCAAAGCGGAGAGTCTGGAAGAGATTGCAGTGGGTTGAGGAGTGGATGGGAGGTGAGGAGGAAGAGACAATGTAAGCAGATGACCCTTTGGAGCAGTTGGGCTGGGGAGGAAGCAGGAGCAAACTATCAAGTGGGGAGGGCTTTGGGGTCAACTAAGGAATGTTCATGTCCCCAGTGTTCCTGCCACAGTCCTTCTCATAGTTCTCCCAAACTTGCCTTTGTCCACACTGTTCTTTCCACATGCCAAGTTCTGTCTCCATCCTTTTCCACCTGACAAGCTCTTATCCTTCAAAACCCATCCCAAATGTCCCCTCTGCTGTGCAGAGTTCACTAACAACCAAGGTAAAGCGAGCCACTTACTCTACCATGTCCCTGGGTATCATGTACATACTTCTAGTAACAAGCTCGGCACACTGATTATAACGTTGTTGTTTTGTTTGTCATCTGTCTCCCCTCCTGGGCTATGTCCAGAGCCGAGGGCAGGTCTTTTTCTCATTTTTCTCATTCCCTTGTTAAAAAATACTTCATTAGAAATGGGTAACTGGCAACGCAGGTGTGGTCAGATTGTGAAACTTCACCAAGCTCTACACTTACACTGAACAGAAAGTTTTTTCAAAAAAAGTGTATGAAAAATAAGAAAATAAAAAACCATTTCCCCACCCCATCGTCTTCAGATTTAAATCCAATCACTGAGAACTTACTATGATCCCAGAACTGTGCTAGATTCTTAGATGATCCAAGCAAACACCTTTGGCCTCTCTGTCCCTCTCTAGCTCTTGGTCTATGCTAGCTAGAGTCTGGAGCGATCATAAACACATCCTTCTCCAAGACCATGGGTTCCAGAATGGTCAAATCTTTGCTTGGCTCTGTAGGATACTTCATAAGGAGCTCAAAATGCTGGATAAACAAAGAGGAAGAATTTACAAATCTTTTGGATTTCATATTATCCTTCTGTTAATATACTTTAAGAAAATAGTAAAGTCTTTTGCAGTAATGTCTGCATATTTCACATTCTGCTTATGAGCATTGTCTATATATTCCTGTTGGGCCACATATCATTAACCAACAATCAGCAAAGTTCTGAGAAACTGATCTCTGAATCAATGTGATGGAATGTTCTACCTACTTTTTTAAGGTTCAAAACAAATTTTTCATATGTTTATCCAAAAATAAAAAAGCAAACATCTTATTTCTTCATTTATGGCATTGGAGTGTATTACTTACACTTAATCTGTGTTTAGCAATCTGAAATAGGACTTTAGGAGTGTTTGGATTCCTGGACCCATTTCATATTTGTGGACTTTAATTGAGTGAGATGAACACATTATAAGAGTAGCAATCTGTAAACAGGGAAAATCAACCCATATTAAGCAATTGGAATCAGAATATGGCTTGTGTAACATTCCCGTTTTGAAGTTTAGTGATGACTAAACGTCTGACATCAGCTAAATTGCTCAACTTTCCAGATACTTAGGCTCTCCATGTTATACAATGGAACTAATACTATAAGATTAGCAATATATTAATACTAATAATTGTAGAGCTTTCGCTAGGAGAAAGTATGATTACCCATATGAATCACTTTTCTGCAGGAAAGATAATAATTCTGTCTTCTGATTACAAAACCTCCTTAGGTGTTCTCATGTAGAAATCTTTAAGAAGACGTAGGGAATTGTACACTTAAAACAGGTGAATTTTAGGCCGGGCGCGGTGGCTCACGCCTGTAATCCTAGCACTCTGGGAGGCCGAGGTGGGCGGATTGCTCAAGGTCAGGAGTTCAAAACCAGCCTGAGCAAGAGTGAGACCCTGTCTCTACTAAAAATAGAAAGAAATTAATTGGCCAACTAAAAATATATAGAAAAAATTAGCTGGGCGTGGGGACACATGCCTGTAGTCCCAGCTACTTGGGAGGCTGAGGCAGGAGGATCGCCTGAGCCCAGGAGTTTGAGGTTGCTGTGAGCTAGGCTGATGTCACGGCACTCTAGCCTGGGCAACAGAGTGAGACTCTGTCACACACACACACACACAAAAAAAGGTGAATTCTACGGTATGTGAATATACCTTAATAAGGCTACTTTTGAAAAAAGACATAGGTCCACTTAAGCACAATGTTCCCAACCTAACAGTGAGAGAAATTTCTCTCAGGTTCCTATGCCAGGAAAAGCTGCACTTATCCTGAGCAAAACTATATTTTAACTCACAGACAATATGAACTTCGTCTTGCTTCCTTCTTTCCTTTGTCAACCAGGAAGCCCAGAGCCAGGTTTGTGATTCACTTGTGGAATTCCAGCACACTATTTTAAATTTACCTTCAGTTCATTTTATTTTCCTATGTATATTTTCCCTTGGTCATGAATTTTGTCTATTGACTTTTTTATCCTATTATATTATATATAGGTTGATGTAACTCACCTAACATATTCTTTGGAAGGAGGTAGTATGCAACTGATCAAACCACTATCTTTAGTTATTTATTAATGGCAGAAGGCAGTATGAACATAACAAATACTACTCTGTGTTGGACACATCATTCCTGTTAACCATTTTAGAGAGAGTGAAAAGGGAATGGACTCAGGCTCCACTTGACTTACTAGGTTACTTCACCATAACAATCTCCAAGAATAGGCTTGCATGTAACTACTGTATTCAAATATCCAGCTAAATATCTTTGAAATTTTTAAGGCCAATGCTAATTTATTATGCTTTCAGACATTTCTCATTTTTCACAGATATCCAGTACCCATTTGCCCAATGAGAAGGAGCTCCTCTGGAACAGAAGGCCAAGGAATAGGAAACTGTAGGCAATTTTTCCATTTTCTCAGTGCACTTGGTATAAGACTCCCACTCTTTGCTGTGGGACTGCAAGGCCCAAAAGGAAGCTGGCCCTAGTTTGTCTCTCCAACCTCATTTTGTTCCATTCTCCTTCTTGTTCCATAGGCCATATTGGCCTCCTTTCTGGAAATGTCTGGCTTTTCTCCATCTTAGATTTTTTTGGTCCCACTGCTTGGAATGTTCTCTCTTCAGCTCTGGGCTCAGCTGGTTCCTTCTCCTCCATGAGGCCTCAACTGACATAGCACCTCCTCACAGAGAGGGCTTCTCTGATCACCCTTTGTTCATATTGGTTTCTTTTATCATAACCTGCAATTAGGTTATTTATTTGTCTACTTGTTTTTGGTCTGTCTCCTTCACCAGACTGAAACCTTCTCAGGGCAAGGCTATCCTAGGCATACAGATAATGTCGAATCTTCATAGTAGTACCCCTCAGTGACTGTTACCATCCCATCCAGTTTATTTCCACTGTAGCTCTGATCACAACCTGAAAGCCTCTTTCTTTGAGTTCTTGGTTATGGTCTGACTCTCCCTACTAGATTGTGAGCTCCATGAGGACATGGACCAGGTCCATCCAGTCCACTTCCATATCCCCAGTCCCCAGCCCCAGCACTGACACTGGATGAAGGACCAAGCCTTCGCTTTCATGTTTAGGACAAGACGCCATGGTCACTACTTCCTGAGTAAACACCATTTGCTTTTAACTGTTTAGTCTAGAATTATCATGGTAATTCCAAAGAATTACTGCTGATTCCAAATAAGAATAAAGGAGAAACAGTCTTTCCTATTCCTGTTGTGCACCTAAATCATGGAGGATTTCAGCACAACTTTTGAATGGTATCATAGGAATGCAGAAGTGCATAAGCAAATGTTTAGGAGACTGGAAAACTATTTGTGTTACTTAGCAGCTGCAATGTTGAGAAACATATTTTATGCCTGTGTGCGCTGTGAAAATACAAATGGCCTCTTATTTTTGAGCATTCTCCCAACTCTTAATTTAAAAAAGCTTTTTTCGTATTATAAAAGTAGCAGTGAAACCAAACCACATAACACAGGCTATATTGACTAGCCTAGAAATTCCAGTGGTTAACAGGAATGAATAGGGTTAATAGCTACAAGTTGGAGTAAAGTAGGAGGGTCCAAAATTTTGAAGGAGTATTGTCAGAGGTGGAGCAGCTGCTGAGAGTTATGTCTGAGTGGACCTGGCTGGGGATATTGGGAAATCGATGTGTGCAAGTGGAGAGGGAGGGAGGGGAACCAAGTCGAGTCTCCAGCTTGCACCTCACTACCACTAACATGATTCTTATCTTCCTCCCCTGCAGCTGGCTTCTTGCCTTGGTAACTTGTCTTATGCAGTTAACAGATATATTTTATTTTATGGATACAATATCGTGCTATACTAAAGTAACAAGACCCTAAACTTACATGTCTAGGGAGTGCAACCACTACACATGAATGAGGTAATTTTGTCTATAATCTGCTTAGCAATTGCTGAGATGGTGAGGTTTATACAAAAAATCTAGCCTTGCTTGTGTCCTTTATCAGTAGAACATCTGCTTGAAAGTTCAATCTTCAGATTTCCAAGAGGATTCAGATTTCCAAGAGGATTCAGGCTTGCAGTCTAAAGACATGTTCATTTGTTTTCAGCTAGAAGTAACCAACATCTCTTTCTTATTTTCTATAATAAAACATATTCATGCAGAACTCCTTTGGCACTGCTTATAGGCAGTTGTATAACTTGATATATTCTCAGGCACTTAGCCTCTTGAATATTGCTTTCTCAAATTCCAACTAAGCCTGTGGTGATTTTGTACAAAATTCTGTCAAAACACCTTACATGAGGAATGTTCAGATTATGGTTTTTCAATTATGCATTTAATGAAGGTCTATTTGCTAAAGGTAAAGAGAATGGAATCTTGGAAACACTAAACACCTAGGTTCAAATAAAACAAGCCCTACCCCCTATTCCCTCTAACCATTTACCTGGAAATATGTACATCACAGCTACAGATCTTATCTGTGCTCCTGCGAATATCACCCTGCTTTCCATAAGATTAAGTGGGTCTCCTCCCCTTTCTGTCTTGTTTGAGGAAAGCAGAGACAGGAGTGGCATGGTCATTATTTTGTTGTCATCTATGGAAGCATTCTTTTTATTAATAAGCATCACCTTAGGAATCAGAAAGAATATAATTTGGCCTTGCAGAAAGGTGTCAAGATTTGTTCATTCATTCATTCAACAAAAATTTATTGAGCTCCCATATGTGCCAGGCACTGTGTTAGATGCTGAAGATACAGCAGTGAACAAAATAGATAAGGTCCTTATTCTGCAGGAGATTACATTCTAATAAAACTCCTAACAGAGAAAGGTCTTCATGGATATGAAGTGAATAAATCTATGATATAGTTTTTTTTTAATTTTATTTTTACTCTTTTTCACAGATCATTCATAAGGAACTATGATATAGTTTGAATACTTGTCCCCTCCAAATCTCATGTTGAAATTTGATCCCCAGTGTTGCAGGTGGGGACTGGTGGGAAGTGTTTGGGTGATGGGGGTGATGGGGGCAAATCCCTCATGAATAACTTAGTGCCCACCCCATGATAATGAGTGAATTCTCGCTTTATTAGTTCACTTGAGAGCTGGTTGTTTAAAGGAGCCCGGACACCACCTCCTCCCTCCCTTGCTCCCTCTCTTGCCATGTGACACGCCTGCTCCCCCTTCACCTTCTGCCTTGATTGGAAGCTCCCAGAAGCCCTCACCAGAAGCAGATGCTGGTGCAATGCTTCTTGTACAGCCTGCAGAACCATGAGCTAAATAAATCTGTTTTCCTATAAATTACCCAGCCTCAGGTATTTCCTTTGTAGTGACGCAAAATGGACTAATATAATCTGGCTAAATATTTGTTTGCCTAACCAGCCTAGTTCAGACTCTTATCCTTTGTCAGGACTATGAAACTACCCTCTGATTATGTTTCTACCTTCTCCAGGTAAACCTTTATGACACATCCAGAGTTAGATTTCTTTTTTTATAATTTTATAATTTAAAATATGTATTAATAGACTATATTTATATAATAAAAAACTAATTCAGAATCAAAAGTCATATAATAAAAAAATCACAGTCCCCCTATCCACCCTTGACCACATCCTAGTTCTGCTCCACAGAAGCAGACACTTAAATATTTCTAGCTGTTTCTTCTAGTAATTATGATCATATTCCTTTACAGTACGATTTTATTGTTATTTATAGACTCATCAGTTTCAGACATCATGTATTATTGACTTCTTATGCTAGAAGAGCACTAGATCTAGCAATCCCACACTATATAGTTGTATTGTATTTTAATTATATGAAGGGACTTCAAAAAGTTCATGGAAAGTGTGTATTATGAATAAACTACACATGCATTTCAAAAATTTTTTATACCAAAATAAGCCTATACTAATTTGTTATAACATGTCTGAACAGGATCTAATTTGAGGCACTAAGAAGGATAAGACATCAGTTTGAAAAGGGTCCCTATCAGAGCAACGTGAATTCTGCTAAAATTGAAGCAAGAACAAACATCAAATTTATGGTAAAGCTTGGGTAGAAGAATGGTGAAATCACTGCTGTTTTACAAAAAGTTTATGGGGACAATGCCCCAAAGCAATCAGCAGTTTACAAATGAATAAATCATTTTAAGAAGGGATGAGACAATGTTGAAGATGAAGCCCATAGCAGCAGACCATCCACATTAATTAGTGAGGAAAAAAATTACCATATCCTAATCAAAGAGGACTGACAATTAACAGCAGAAACAATAGCCACCACCTTGGACATCTCAACTGGTTCAGTGTACACAATTCTGACGAAAAATTAAAGTTGAGCAAACTTTCCACTCGATGGGTGCCAAAACTGTTGCACTCATGTCAGCTACAGACAAGAGCAGAGCTTTCAATGGAAATTTTAAACAAGTAGGATCAAGATCCTTTCTTCAGAGAATTGTAACAAGAGATGAAAGGGGGCTTTACCAGTGAGATCCTGAAGAGACAACAATCAAAGTAATGGCTGCCAAGAGTGGTCCAGTTGAGGCAAAAGTGGACCAGTCAAGAGCAGAGGTCACAGCAGCAGTTGTTTGGGATGCTCAAGGCATTTTGCTTGCTGACTTTCTGGAGAGCCCAAGAAATGATAGCATCTGCTTATTATGAACGTGTTTTGAGAAAGTTAGCCAAAGATTTAGCAGAAAAATGCCCAGGAAAGATTCACTAGAGAGTCCTTCACCACCACAACTATGCTCCTGCTCATTCCTCTCATCAAACAAGGGCAATTTTGCAAGAGTTTTGATGGAAAATCATCAGGCTTCTACCTTACAGTCCTGATTTGGCTTTTTCTGACTTCTTTTGGTTTCCTAATCTTAAAAAGTCTTTAAAGGGCACCCATTTTCCTTCTGTTAACAATGTAAAAAAGACTGCGTTGACATGGTTAAATTCTCAGGACCCTCAGTTGTTTAGGGATGGAATATATTTAAAGTGTACAATTTGATAAATTTTAACATAAGTGTAAACCAATGAAATCATCATCACAATCAGGATAATGGGCATATCTTACCAGCATATTTTCCTTGTGCACTTTTGTATCCGTCCCTGTTTCTTTAGTCAACTTTTTATTTATATTCCTTTACAGTAGATTGATTTGCATTTTCTAGAATTTTATGATTGGGATCATAAAGTTTTTGCTTGTTTTCTGGTTTCTTTCATGGTATGTAAGAGATTCATAAACAATGCTTATATGAGTAGTTCATTTTTATTTCTGAACAGCATTGTCTTGTATGGATATACGAGTCTTCGGTTATCCATTCATCTGTTTATGGACATTAGGTTTATTTCCAGTGTTTCTCTATTGCAAATAAAGTTACTACAAACAAAAACAAAACAAGAAAAAAATAGATCTTATCCTCATCATAACTTTTGGTGCCTCTTTGGGCTCAGTCTTCACTTTCTTCCATGTATTGTAGTTATTGATGCACATATACTCTACTATAATTTCTGAGACAGTAGTGATGTAAAATTTGATTTTTGGCTTGAATAACACCTAGCACAGTTCATGGCATATAGTAGATACTCTATTGATGTCTGTGAAATAAATACATCTTCAGTTTTTGTAAGTGTGGAAGAATATCATCACATTTTAATTGCTTTATTGAGATATATTAATAATTCACATACCAGATAATTCACCCATGTAAAAATGTACAGTTCAATGGGTTTTAGTATAGTCATAGAGTTATGCAACTGTCACCACAACCAATTTTGAACACTTTCATCACCCCAAAGTAAAACCTGTAAGCCATAAGCAGACACCTCTTATTTCCTATGAACTCCCTAGCCCTGGATAACCATTAATCTACTTTCTATCTCTACAGATTAGCCTATTCTGGACACTTCATATAAATAAAACCATAAATATGTGGAGTTTTTGCAACTGGCTTCTTTCTCTAATATTTCCAAGGTTCATCCATGTTGTAGCATGTGTCAGTACTTCATTCCTTTTTATTGTAAAATAATATCCTCATTGTATAAATATGCCACATTTTGTTTATCCATTCCTTTTGGTTGTTTCCACTTTTTAGCCATTATGAATAATGTTGCTATGAACATTACTTTATTTGGACATATGTTTTCATTTCTTTTGGGTATACACATATAGGTAGAATTGTTGGGACATATGGTAACTCCATGTTTAACTTTGTGAGGAACTGCCAAACTGTTTTCCAAAAAGGCTACACCATTTTACAATTCTGCCAATAATGTGCAAAGGTTCCAGTTTCTCTACATCCTCATCAACACTTGTTATTATATGTCTTTTGTATTATAGCCATCCTACTAGGTGTGAAGTAATATCTCGTTATGGTTTTGATTTGTATTTTTCTAGTGGCCAATAGTGTTGAGCATCTTTTCATGTGCTTATCAGCTATTTGTATATCTTCTTTGGAGTAATGTCTATTCCTTTACCAACTTATAAATATTTTTAATTATGGTAAAACACACATAAAAGTTACCATAGTAACCATCTTAAGTGTATAATTCAGTGGCATTAAGTATATTCACATCCTTGCACAACCATTATCACCTTCCATCTCCAGAACTCTTTACATCTTGCAAAACTGAAACATTATACCCACTAAACAGTAACTCTTCATTCTCCCTTCCTCTCAATCCCTGGAAACCATCATTTTACTTTTTATCTCTCTGAATTTAGCTACTCTAGTACTCAATATAAGTGGAATTATACAATATTTGTCCTTTTATGACTGGCTTATTGAACATAGCATAATGTCCTCAAGGTTCATCCATGTTGTAGTATGTGTTGGAATTTCTTTCCTTCTTAAGGCTGAATAGTATTCCATTATGAGTATATACCACACTTTGTTTATCCATTCATGTTCATCCATCTATGACCCTTGGGCTGCTTTAACCTTTTGCCTATTGTAAATAATGCTGCTACAAACACGGGTGCACAAATATCTCTATGAAACCCGGCTTTCAATTCTTTTCGGTATACAGTATTCTTAGAAGTGGAACTGCTGGATAATGTATAGTAATTCTATTTTTATTCTTTGAGGAGCTACCATACTGTTTTCCACAGTGGATGCACCATTTTACATTTCCACCAACAGTGGACAAGGCTTCCATTTTCTCTACATCCTCACTAACATTTGTTATTTTCAAATTTTTTGATAGTAGCCACCCTACTGGGTATGAGGTGGCATCTCATTATGGTATTGATTTGTATTTCCCTAATGATGAGTGAGTGATGTTGAGCATATTTTCATGTGCTTGTTGGCTATTCGTGTACCTTCCTTGGAGAAATGTCTGAGTCCTTTGCCCATTTTTAAATTGGGTTATTTGCCTTTTTATCATTGAGTTGTGTTTGTATACAAGTACTTTCCCAGATATATGATTTAAAAATATTTTCTCACATTTTGTGAGTGGTTTTAACTTTCTTGATGGTGTCTTTTGACGAACAGAAGTTGTTAGTTTTGGTGAAGTCTAATTTATCTATTTTTTTTCTTTTGTCACTTGCTCCTTCGGTGTCATATCTAAGAAAACTTTGTCTAACCCAAAGTCAGCAAGATTCACTTCTATATTTTCTTCTAAGAGTTTTATATTTTAGCTTTTAAGCCTAGGTTTTTGATCCATTTTGAGTTAATTTTTGTATATGGTGTGAGGTAGGGGTCCAACTTCATACTTTTGTGTGTGTACATCCAGTTTTCTAGCACCATTTGTTGAAAAGACTATTTTTTTCCCTATTCGATGATCTTGGCATCCTTGCTGAAAATCACTTGATCGTAGATGTATGTGTTCTTTTCTTGGCTCTCAATTCTGTTCCATTGGTCTATATGTCTATCCTTATGCCAGTAGCACATTGGTTTGATTACTGTAGCTTTGTGGTAAGTTTTGACATTGGGAAGCATGAGTTTTTCAACTTTATTTTTCTTTTTTTAAAATTGTTTTGGCTATTCAGGGTCCCTTGCAATTCCATATGAATTTAAGGGTTGGCTTTGTAATTTCTGCAAATACAGCTGGAATTGTACTGAATTGGGGATCAGTTTGGGGAGTAGTGCCATCTTAACAATACTAAATCTTCTCCATGAGCATGGGATATCTTTCCATTTATTTAGGTCTTCTTTAATTTCTTTGCACAATGTTTGTACTTTTCAAAGTACAAGTTTTGCATCTCTTTTGTTAAATTTATTCCTAAGTATTTTATTCTTTTTGATGCTATTGTAAATGGAATTGTTTTCTTAATTTTATTTTCAGATTGTTGCTGTACCATTTTAAATAAGATGTTAAAAATCACTATGTTCAATCCTAAGTTTAAAATCAAAGGTTGTTAATATACATTTTTAGGTTGTTGTTTTCAGGAATTCCAGTGTTTTACAATGGCTTGCACACCAACAAAGCTTTAAAAAATTATCCCATTAGTATGTTTTGGTAATATGGAAACAATTGACTTCACTAATGGATTTAATATTATCATAAAAATTCCAAGCCAACCCCATCCTATCTGAGAAAAGTTACTGTGAAACTGTTTACTTTGTTTCAGAAACATGTCGTTAATAGTTAAAGTATTTAATATGCTCCTTGGGTAAGTGGGCATTTCTATAATTATAGTTCTTTCTCTAAAAAATATGGAAAATTCCTGGGTGTTGGCATTAATCACCCCCTTTCTTTAATGAACTGAAAATCAGATCCAATGAGATTAAAATTTTCTCAAGGACCAAGATCAGGACCCTGCTGTTAATGTTTGGATGCATTTTGCCTTCTGTCTAGGCATAAATTTACACCAAACCTTCACCCAGAAGGTTAGTCCCTCCATTTCTTCTCCATCTTGGCATTAAGACATCACAGCTAGCATAGTCCCCTCCCTTTAAATTGCTGGCTCCCCTTACTTTAAGTCTGATTAAATAATGAATAACTTTATAAAAATATCTAATATATTGGCCAGAACTCAAGCATACAGTGAATATTAATTTATTTTATTTGAAATAATATTTTCTTTTGATCTTAAAAAAAGTTTCTATGCTGCTCAGGGTTTTAGAATGTTTATCCAGAATTTGTGTCAACTTTTAAAAAGAAATTTCATGGACTGGAGGCATTTGAGAAGTTGGAAGGAACCTTATAAAGCCAGGGCAGGGATCTGTGAGCCAAGTTCAGCCTGTAGACATGTTTTATTTGGCCCCTGTAGTATTTTAAAACTACTTAAATTAGTTGCCAACATTTAAAAATCAGGCAGTTTCACATAAAAATCTGGATTTCTGCCTTTTCTCAGAAAAGTGGGTAAACCTGACCATCTCAGGCCCACACTGAGCCATGGCACATTTTAGGGGCATATGCACTGCACTTTGTCAAGGTCCTCCTCTGGTTCATTTCTTTCTGTTGTCCATGACACCTGAGCTAACTCAATCCCCTCCTGAGGTTTTGAGGCTGAGGCCTGGAGAAATCATTATTGCCCAGATTTACTCAATAGGTAATTAGTTATCAATTTCTCAATAATTGTTTTGACCTAAATGCCAAGAGTATTATTTATAAAACAGGTAAGGTCAGGGAGGGCTAATTATTCTAAATTTTCAAAGGATTTTCTTGCTTTAATGGCATCCCCATTGATGTATTTAGGTTTTTAAAATATAATTAACTGACAGAGGATCTAAAGGAGCCACAGCTAATGAAAGATTGATCACAACTAAAAACAATAAAATGCATTCAGAATCATCATTGTTTTAAACTGTCTCCCAGTTTAGGTCTGACCTCCTCTTTAAAATTCTCCTTTTGTTTCTCTCCTCTTCTTCCAAACCGCTATGATTTACTTACACATTTGGATAACAAGTCAGTCACTTAATGGTCCATTAATTAATTACTTATTTGAAAACTTACAAGATGCCAGGTGCTTTTCTAGGGACTTGGAATAGCACAGCGAACAAGAGGGTCAAAAATTCTTTGCACCACTTACACGCTAGTGGGGAAAGTAATGGTAAGTAAACAAACAAGATCAGTTCTGATAGTTACAGGTACTATGGAGATGTAAAAGCAGGATAATGTGACAGTGATCTGGGGTTGGTTGCTATTTAGATAGAGTGGTGGGAGAAGACTTGATGACAAGAAGCCAGCCATATAAAGATGTGGGGGAAGATTAATCTAGGCAGGAAGAAAAGTAAGCACAAAGGCTCTGAAGTGGAAACAAGCTTAGTGTGTGTCCAATGAAGGGGCAGGCTAGTGTGGCTGGGGCAAGGGAGAGAGGGGAAGACTGGTAAGAGCTGAGATGGGGGAGAGAGGCAAGGGCCAGGCATGCAGGCTTGTAAGCTATAGCTATAGGTTTAGATTTTATTCTGGTGTAGAAGCCATTGGAGGGGTTTCCACTATATTGACCATGACACATACAGCTGTTTCTCTCTCGGTATCCTCAGGGGATTGGCTCCTGGACTACCCACCCATAGATATCAAATTCTGCAGATGCTCAAGTCCTTGACATAAGATAGTATAGTATTTATTTGCATAGAATCTGTGCACATCCTCTGGTATACTTTAAATCATTTCTTGATTACTTATAGTACCTCATACAATGTAAATGTTATATAAATGTTTATTATTCTGTATTTTAAAATTTGTATTGTTTTGTATTATTGTATTATTATTTTTATTGTGAGTTTTTTCATAATTTTTTTTTGATTCACAATTGGTTGAATTCGTGGATAGTGAGGGCTGTTTTTCTTCTGAGTCTTCCACAGCAGACTGCATAGCGCTAGGCATGTAGTAGTAAGTGAATATTTAACTCTTTGATTAATTGATAATTGTATCAGGTACCCTGGACAATCCTCTGGAAGCAGGCCATCACTAGGAGGACCTGAAATGGCAAGGCTTAGCAATGCCCCATTTGCAAGAGACAGTGTCTCTAAGATAAAACAAGGGGAATGGAAGCAAGTACCAGTAATTCTTTAGTCTTTACATCTTATATGGTGTCATGAGAACTCTGTAATACCTCTGTGGAAAAGACAGTGACCTGTGACTCATCGCATCAAATGAGAAAGGAGAAGTTGTCATTGGATATCAACTGTGTCATCAGCATCCATCCTCTTGAATATATGCAATAGAAGCAGGTCTCCTCTAAGTGGAGGAGCAGTGACCAGGTGGAACTCCAGTGCTGGGCTGTGAACAAGCCTATTGTCTAGCCCTCGGAGGATTGTGAGTAGTGGCTGGTGTGTGTGTGTGTGTGTGTGTGTGTGTGTGTGTGTGTGTGTGTGTGCTGGTCCCTGGAATCTGCTCAGACCTTTGGAACAGTTCACCATTTAAGGGAGAAACCTCCCAATAGAGGTCGGAGAAACCAGTGTGGGTCATATCTGACTGTTACCAAATACTAGCTTGAGTAAAAACTAAAGGAGTTCCACTGAGAACTCCTTTGGGCTGCAATCTCAGACTTCTGAGCCTTCCATTCACTGATGTATAAAAAGTGGCAAGGAGAAGGGAATCTCCCCACTCTATGGTCAAAAATTCCCCCCAAGCTTGGGTCTACCCCCCACCCCCCAATTCCCCAGTGTTTGCTCCCACCCTTTGAGCACCATAGTGATAATCAGTCAATACCAATTTGATGGTGAGTACAAGCGGAACCCATTCTTCAGGTCTTGTGTCACCTCACTTCAAATAATGGGCTCAAGCTTAATCCAGGATAATACAAGAGGTGCTAACTCACTGTCATTTCTTAAAATTGAGTAATATTCCATTGTGAACAAATACCAGATTTTAACAATCCACTCATG